>JBAJNP010013866.1:0-11624 GCA_036877545.1 Yasuhikotakia modesta | reverse complement strand
CACAAGCGAAACGATTAGTGAGATGACGGATAGACGTTTTATTTGTAGATCCAAAAAGTAACAAAATAAGGCATTGCATAAAACTAGAAACAAAACCACAGGGCATAAACCCAGAAAGATCACGTCAAAAATTCAAAGAACTTCACAGGGCCAGCGAGACGGACAAAAATCCAAATACCCGCAGTGCTGATCCTAAAATCAGCGTTGCTTAAATAGCCCACATAACGAGCACACACGTGTAGAGTTACAACCAATGATACATAGGTAACCCAGTTCCCAGAAAGACCACAAGGGGTTGCCAAAAACAAAAACACAATCACTTAAATGTGACAGTCCAAGAGAACATGATGTGCTTCAGGGCAAGTCTTCAAGTTATGTAGGCCTATCTACCAGCAAATAGCATTGCACTGCTGAAGGATAGGGCCTGTTGTGTAAATGTGGTCTTGAAATGTAATTTGCATGTACACTGCCAATTGTACATGCAGTGCTACACTTAATTTTATATTGTCTTGTAATGTCTCTACAGGTTGAAGACATAGAGCGGTGGGCAGTTCATTTTGACTCCCTTCTTCCGGCCTCAGCGGTGAACAGGGAGCCAGACACAAGCAGCAGTCTCTCTCACCAGCGGACTGTTTCTGATTTGCAGTCCACTGCATGGGAGGGCACTAGTGTGTTTGGAGGGGAGAGTCTGGGCAGAGTCTTGGCAGACACTACTCAGGGACACCAGCAGAGAACAAGGTTGGTTAGATGAGAACTTTTGAAAAAAACAAAATGTAATAGTTTGTCTTCTTTCACTATTCTGCTGTGGTTAAACCTGGAGTTTACTACTCACCAAACAGAACTGCAAAAATATTGACTTTCGTCTCATATCATATCATATCAAGTTCATCATATACTTTCCTAGGCATATTTGCAATGAGTTTTGCAACTATGGTAAAGGTCATTTTGGTGGATGTTTAAAGTAAGGTTGACACAAGAGTAGTGTTGTCACAATAACAAAATTTGACTTCGATACAATACCTAAAATAAATATTGCAATACCACATATCAGGGCTATTCAATTGGCGGCCCGCGGGCCACATGCGGTCCAGAATCAACCTCTGAGTGGCCCGGCCCGTGGTTCCGCCCATAGATAATAAATTAATATATATTATTCATAAATTTATAGACATTATAGGGAAAAAGTAACAACAGGAAAAATTCACTAATTAACTTAACTTTGTCTTTATTTATTAATAAACACCCAGTGGTATAGATAGTTAGCACATTAAGATTTATAATAGTATGAAATGCATTATTGTAAATAATTAGATCTAAGTTAATTTTTATATTAATGTACCTATATTTGAAACCACATCTCACTTATTAAGCAGTCTTAGACTCAATACACCTTATTGACGTTTATCACAAAATTAATTATAGAATTTTGCTAGAAGCAATATTAACATTTAGCAAAAGATAAGTGAAATATCAGAGAGAGTAGGGAACCCTTGCAGGATTATGCCACTACTGGTATAGACGTGTGGGCAGCCACAGATAGCCAAGCAAATGAGGTCAAAATTCAATTCAGTTTTATTTATATAGCGCTTTTAACAATGTTACATTTGTTTCAAATTAGCTTTACAATAAAATGCTGAGAAATTCAAACACTAATAAATTGACAAAAATAAATAAATAAAAATTAGATATTCTGCACAATATATGGTTTTAACCATAAGACCCAATATAGAAAAAAAATGCCCCAAATTCTTTTAACCTGTCTGATGTTGTTGTAGAAGGCCTCTGATACAGATAGTGAATGATTTTTTAAAAAATTATGTTTTAGTAAGTTTTTAGGGAAATGAGCCTAGTTGGCAGCAGAAATTCAGCATTTGCACCCACTGTCAGAACAAATATATAGGACAACTAAGGGTTCATTTAGAGTGTGGATTGCTTACAAAGCAATTACAGTAAATATAATTAATAATAATAATCACCCAGCATACATTTTTATGAATTATGATTTATTAAAAATTAAATGAGTAATTAAATATTGGCTGATTCTCTTCCACTTCTTTGATATTTTCAAACTCCTCCTCATCACTCGAATCACTGATGTCAGATTCCATGTCAATGTCACTCTCTTCATTTGGACAGTATCAATGACATCAAAAACACTGCAGGAATCTTGTCTTGCTGGTGTCATTCTGAAATGCCAATAATAGGTGTAAGAGTTAAACTGTGTTCAAGTATAAATAATTTAAATGCAAATGAATCCTATTTGTGATACATTCCATTGAAGTCACACATTTAAGTAAATGACACATTTAATAAAGAAAGTAAAATACAACCCCCCTGACTTCTTGCATCCCCATATTCCAGAACATTAACACCTGACCAATGCACCATGCAATCACCACAAACAACATCTGCCTTGTAACAAGCAGATATTTGGGCAAACAAACAGTCACATTATAAGTTAACCCAACAGTTAACTATATTTTACTGCTAACAAACAGGAACAATTCAAATACTGTTACTGAAAGAATTCATTTAGAATGAATCAAATCTGGTCTAAACTGAAATTTATAACAAATAGCATATTTAGAAATTGTGAATCATCAAATACATTATATTTATGTAAGTATTTCTCCTGTAATGTAAACATTTGAGAGGTACAATGTCTCCATGTAATGCAAGTGCACATGCTGTTTTGACTGTCATTCTCTCCTAACGTTGAAATATTACAACAAAGACATAACAAGCCAAAAAACGTATTAAATGCATGCATTCCACAATAACCAAGTATTTACATGAACTAGATATTCTCACAAACACAGAAAAAATATATCATGGGTGTTACTTACTTCAGGATTGAAATATGCTGTCCAGTAAAATAAGGACATGCTCTTCCAGTAATTTTTGCAGATTGTATGAGTTCATGGCCTTATACTGAGACCTATAAACAAAATTACTATCCAAAGGCATTGCAAGGCTAAACAATAGGACCCATTGACAATGTAAATGTGGTTTTTCAAAATTAAAAAAATTTGCAGATGTGTTTTTGGGAGAGCTAAAAATGATGTTGTAATTTTTCAACCACAGGTCTTACAGGGTTAAAATGGTTGCCTTAAAGCTGAAACAAAAGATACAAAACAAAATATATACAGGTAATTGAACAAAGGAACAAAATACATACAAGTAATATATTGTTGCTGTCGTACAGAAAATGTAACGTCAGGCCAGCATCGTTTTCCCCTGATCATCTGAGATCACTCCCTCTGCTTCCTCTGCAGCAACTTCCTGTTTGCTAGCTATAAAAGCTTAGCTTAGCAAACAGGAAGTTGCGAAGTGTTGAGCAGTTGCTCCTGATTGAAGAGTTTTCTTTCCCTGTGTTTTTGGACTCTCTTGTTGGCTTTTGGAATTTGGACTCTGTGTTTTGGTTTTGATGTTTTGTTGCCTGCCCCTGACCCTCGCTCTGTTTGGATTACGTGTTTTGGATTACCTGCTTTGTACCCGTTTGCCAGTGTTTTGACACTGTCTATTTGACCATGCCTCATCGCCTCAATAAAGAACCAACTGTTCTAATTGAAACAAGGTAATGCCTCCATGGAGGACTATGTTTCCCAGTTTTGTGATTTGGTAAAACCTGAGTCAGCACCCGTCATGGCCGCCCATCCTGAGCCTGCACCCGTCATGGCCCCCAAGCCAAGTCCTTGCTCTGCCTGAGTCCAGCCCAGCTCTCGCTCTGCCTGAGTCCAGCCCAGCTCTCGCTCTGCCTGAGTCCAGCCCAGCTCTCGCTCTGCCTGAGTCCAGCCCAGCTCTCGCTCCGCTCTGGCTCTCCAGCCAGGCCCAGCGAAGGCCGCTGCTCTCCAGCCAGGCCCACCGACGGCCGCTGCCGATGTACCACCGTCATGCAGCCCAGTCATTGCAGCAGACCACGTGCCGGGTAGCATGCACGTCTTAATAGTCGCGTTGTGGGTCGTCTGGGCTGCCTATTGCATATCTGAGTCCTCAGAGGAGGCGGCTCCCACTGAAGATCCTCTGAGGGCTACATCCCCTGAGGTGTTAACTGAGGTCATGGATCCTCACTTGGAGGGGATATCTGCAACTGCTCTATGCCTGTTGTTGAGGCCCAATGACACGCCCAGACGGGCTCCAGTGCTCCTGATCCGCCCAGATGGGCTCCAGTGCTCCTGATCCGCCCTGGCGGGCGTCCAGTTCTCCTGATCCGCCCTGGCGGGCGTCCAGTTCTCCTGATCCGCCCCTGTGTTTTGACACTGTCTGTTTGACCAWGCCTTGTCGCCTCAAGAACCTGCACTTGGGTCCGCCTTTGTCTCCTTCACTAATGTCACAACCCCGTTTGTGACAGAAAACGCATGCCTCCAAAATCATAATTTTTCAAAAACTGTGCATTTTTTAAGTTGTTAAACATTGTATCGTTAAAGTTGGTATTATACCATATATTGCTATCATGTACTGTTGTGTACCAACATTAGCATGTTTAATTGGAGATACGTGATTTAATATTTAATCTGCGGTCATGTTGAGGCTTTTGACAAGAGACAAGACTTTAGGAGCAAATCAGAAATAATGATTGTGGTTACATCTTCCTAACCTTTATTTTTAAATGTTTAAGAGCTATAAGATGCAATACCAAAAAAAAGCAATACAATGATGGCGAAATAGGAAATGAATGTGCATGAAAACAGTTTAAAATGTTTTTTAAAACTGTTTGGCATATAACTGAACATACTTGGATAATTAATAACCAGTGTTTTAAAAGACATTTACCTTAGATAACATGTTGATAAGGAGGGCATGGTTAACAAGGATAACATGTTGACTCCTCGACAAGGAGGTTTCAATCATTGTGACTTTTAATCTTAAGAATGAATTGTAATCTTTTTGAATGAAAGCCTGAGAATGGCAAGGGCAGCCTCAAAATCATCTGCACTCATCTCGCTGTCAACCACGGCATCCTTCTGTTCTGTCATCTCAGCATGCCTAGATGACATCTCTCTATGGATGAAGGACCATCACCTTCAACTGAACCTCGCGAAAACTGAACTGCTTGTGGCCAACCCAAAGACTCAACACAACCTCTCCATCCAACTAGGTTCATCAACCATTACTCCTTTCAGAACAGCCAGAAATCTGGGAGTAGTTATTGATGATCAGCTGACCTTCGTTGGTTATGTTGCCCAAACCACCTGGTCCTGTAGATTCACTGTCTACAATATCAGAAGAATTAGACCTTTCCTGTCCAAACACGTCACTCAAATTCTTGTCCAGGCTCTTGTCCTGTCCAGACTGGACTATTGTAATTGTCATCTTGCTGGTCTTCCAGCTTGTACAACCAGATCTCTTCAATGATCCGAAAAGAGCGCATGTCACTCCTCTCTTTGTTAGGTTGCACTGGCTTCCTATAGCCGTTCACATCCAATTCAAATATCTCCTCTTGGCATACAAAACCACCAATGGTTCAGCACCCCCATATCTCGCTCATAATTTGGTTTTCAAGGTTATCGAAAAGGACACCCAGATTCGTAGCCTTTTCATTCACAGCCCACATAATTTTCAAGCCTGTTTAACAGAATCCTTGTTAGAAAGTTAGGTGGAGAGGGAAGGGGCTGTTTAATCATTACTGATAGAATGATGATGACAGAATGATACTTTTTACAATTTCAGAAGCAAACCTGACCTTTGAGTTATCTTATATGACATTAGCATTTATTTTGGGTGGTGACTACATTACTGTGCTCAGAGCTTCCTATTTAGCAACTTTCCATTTCCATCCATCAGCTTTACAGTTTGCAGTTGTTGAGCTAGTGCCTGAACCTTCTCTGCTTTTATCTCATGTTGCAATCCATCAGTCTCACACTTTTTAAGATTTTGTTGAATTTGTTTAATTACAATCACAGACCATCCATCCCTCCTACTGTTTGTCTTTAAACGCTGTGTCTTTCAATGTCATCCAGGTCTCATTGTCCATTCTCAGGGTTCTTAATGCCATATGTCATGTGTATGCCATCATGATACTTCCTTGGACCCAGGCTGTTGTCCAAATACTCATTAAGGTTGTCTATCATCCGGTCGATGGTTGTATTTGGAGGTTTTCTTGTTGGTTTCCTTACAGGCTTTCACCATTCATTTCTGAAAACTTTGCCATTGCAGTATAGGAGATGTGCTCTCAAGTTAACGAAGCAAGTGTTAATAGTGTTTAATAAAAGTTTTAATAGTGCTTATTTAAATGCAAACAGAATTGTGAGACCAGAGATCCACAGATCAACTTTTAAAAGAACATCTTTTAAACTTTTTATTTTCTTTTAAGCAACTGATTCTTACAGGTAGGAAAACAACTTAATTTTACAATATACTATAAAACAAAAAATGATACAATAAAATTATACAGATATATTAACAACTATCTGCATATTGTAAAATATTACACACTTGCTGTTCAAATTGTTCCTTCCGAGTTTAATTTCAAAAGATTTAGTTTACCTTAGTACACTTTAGATTTTTCCATATGTTTTAATGGAAGGCAAATTAACTGACAATCTCTTACTTCAGCCAGCTTAGTTGTTTTTCTAACCTTGTTAGAATTTACCTTTAGTCTTTAAGCCAGATAGTGACAACTGATTAGGCACCCAGTCAAGAATCCTAAATTCTTGCAGCAATTTCAGTCCCAAACATTTTTAACAGCTTCTACAATCTCAGGATGAACGGAAAAACTATTTACACACAAAAACAAACAAACTCTTCCCTTCCCTAATTAACCAATTAGTGGCTACTGATTAAGCACCCAGTCTTGAATCCTAAATTCTTGCAGCAATTTCAGTACCAATCTATTTACTTGCTCCTACTGATTTGCACTCAGTCAGAACTGGAAATTTTTTGCAGCGACTTCAGGACCAAGCTACTACATATACGCTCCTACAATCTTAAGATGAACGGCCCAAATTGTTTTCCTAACAATTGCTACAGACACCAGAAGAAAGGACCAAGCTTTTATTTTTAAGCTCCTACAATCTCAAAGTGAACAGACCAAATTGTTCCCTTAATAAATCCTGCAGACACGAGGAGAAAGGAGACAGCCACAACTTCTACAGTCTCTAAATGAACTGACCAATTTATTTTAACAATTCATTTAAACTCCAAACAACTGTAGTTGAGTGGAAATAAGTTTAATTATAGATACTCGTGTAGCATAACCATCTTCTAAAACTTAACCCAAAGTTATGTCTGTGTGACAGTTTTATACCAGGTAGCAAATGTTCTACAGAGGTTTCCTGATAGGAGCACAGCAGGGGGAATCCTCTGATCCCACTGAAACCTCAGGAGAAGAGCTAACCAAATGGGATCATACAGATCCACACAGAGCAAATGTATAGGTGTTATATACAGAATACACATGATCCTTCATGTTTTTTTTACTCAGAACGACTTTCCATCTAATGCATTTTAATGCATTATTTCCACCATGTTTTTCTTAATTATTATTTTATTCTTTTTAAATTTTTCTTATGTATTATTTTCATATCTTATTTATTATATTCAAACACTAATACTCAACATTTAATTATGAGTTTTTATTCTTGTTTCTATTGCTTTATATCCCTGCTACAGACACCAGGAGAAAAGACCAAGCTTTTATTTTTAAGCTCCTACAATCAATTCCTGTAGCTTACCTGATAGAGCATTGTGTTAGTAGCGCAAAAGTTGTGGGTTTTATCCCAGGGAATGCAAGTGATAAAAAAATTATACATTGAATTCACTGTAAGTTGCTTTGGATAAAAGCATCTGGCAAATGAATAAATAAATGATAAATGTAAATATTTTGTAAGCAATTCGCTATTATAAACCATGCATGATCTGCTTGTAAGGCAGGACTGCCAATGAAGTGCAGCTCCTGTGATGTGGGAGTGTGTTAGGGAGTGTTGATGGGAGGATCTGATAATTCACACTGTCAAAGACAGCAGACAGGTCCAGTAGAATGAGAACAGATGATTTACAGTTAGTGTTCAGCTTTGTAATCTATGTAAAGTATCTTTTATTGACGCTAAAATGGTTCTAATCCATAAGAATGTTATGTGAAAGAAGAGCAGGTTGATTTATCAAGAAATGAATCTGTTTTGAAATTTCAGTTATCTTCGAACCATGACATCATTACTTGACCCTGCTCAGATTGAAGAACGGGAACATCGGAAACTTAAGCAGCTTGAACACCAGGTACAGCCAAACCGGCAGAAGTCAGTGTTCTTCATATACTTAAAGCACTTAGAATGTTTAATATCTGTGTTTTATGATAATGTGATGTACAGCGAGCAGTTGAGGCTCAGGTAGAAGAACGCAGATGTCAGAGAGAGAAAGAAGAGGCCATTTGGAGGGCGCATGAAGAAGAGGAGGAGAAGAGGGTAGAGAGAGAGAGAGAGAGACTCCAACAACAATTTATAAAAGACACAGAGCGACAGAGACATAGAGAGGTAAATATGCTTACAATATGCGAAACTTTAAGCTTTTGTGAAAGCTTAAAATTTTATTAAAAATAAAGGTTCTTAACCTAGTTCTTTAGACCAAAATATAATTAAGACCAAATAATGAGGAAAAGCAGCCAATAAGTGCCCAGCTTGGATTACCATAATTCTGTTTCTTTTACTAAAGTTTTGATTATTTTATTTATATTCTAAAATGTGGGAAAACAATAACAAAGAGTAAGTCGTCCTAGGTAGTGTACATGAAGCACTTTCCATTCAGTGGATATCAGTAGATGTCATTGACAATTATGATGTGTATGATATTTTAAAATAATCAAGCTTAGGTAAGACTGTTTTCAATAGGCACATGCTATAATTAGTGAGAATGTGCTCAGGATGTTATCCTGAGTGTGACTTTGGGAACATAAACGTCTCTCTAATAATCAAGTCAAATTTTATGAGTATTTATCAGCTTGAGTGGAATTCACATTTTACAGCAGGGAACTGTAATTACTTATATGTAGATTGTAAACGTGTATTGTGTATTGCAGGAGCTGCAGTCACGAAAAACTGAGGAACTGTATCTGAGCATTCAGAGAGCCCAAGAGGAGGCATTTAAAGACAAACACCTCCAGAGAATCAAAGACTTGGCCAAGAAAGGACATGATGTGTCTAGGCTACTACACAGTCTGGAAGGGGACTCCATCTCAAAAGGTATGGTGGAAGAAAAATCATTTTTTTATTTGAATGTTACAATATTGCCATGCATTAAAGCAAACTTATTGTCTTTTAGCCTTGAATGGTCAGAATTCATTGGATACTTTGTGTAGTTTAAAATTGTCTGAATGCCAAATCCAGAATGGTGAACCTTATCCCACATCTCCAAGAGTAGATACCGCTGTTCAGACAGGTAACAAACTTAATGTTTTAAATGAGCACCAAAAACATTGTTGTTATTTATTTGATTTTATATATTTTCTATTTTTGAAAGCATAAAATGAGATTTTTTTGCATTACTTAATTGTCACCAGCAACACTGCCCAAAAAAGACACGACACATGATTCTTCAAGTTACTATGAAATGCCTATTAAAATATTCCTGCCTAAAAATTTAAGGTTAAAAAAAGATTTGCATTAAAATTGAATGTCACTTTTGACATCAGCATCAAGAATCACTTTGTACCACTCATTCTGTAGGCATTCTGTAGAGACAAATGCTTATATACATTACAATAATACATCATGCATCATGATGCAGAAAAAATTAGCATTGCCTTAACCTTGTTGGCTGTTTGCAGAAGTCAGCCATCTGTCTGAGAACGTGGTTTGTGACAAAGGGAAAAAATCTCCCAACAACGCAGTTAGAGGCATGGTTTCTCCAAACATACTCGACAGCAAAAATTCTCAGCACAGTGAGGAGAAAGCATTTAAGAAGAGCAATGCATCCACAGAAACTGAAGCAGAGCCTTACACATGGACCATCCAGAACCAAAGACCGCAGCTTGGAAAAAAAACAGAGTGGAACACACAGAGGCCTAGTAAATCTTTTGTTCTGGCATCTGAACGGTACCCGGAGGCTATGCAGCGACACAGACAGCAGAGCAGGAAACAAAGGCAGCTGAAGCTTATGACATTGGTGGAGAAAAACATAGTCTCTCGAACACCTTATCAGGACTCTCCACACATTGTTAACAATCACAAATCTCCAGCACAAAGATGCAGAAACTCAGCACAGAAACAGGTGCAATTTTTGTACATAAGCCAAGAGTAAAAATACCTGTAGTGCAAACTTTTGCTGTTCAATGTATAATATTCTTTCTCTTTAAAGACTGAAAATCAACTGCAAGAAACAACAGCCTTCACTTCTGAAAGGTGAGTTTTTTCTCCAGATTTCATCCACATTTCAACTGGACTCTCTACACCTTTATTATACAGTTTTGCCAATCTACCCCTCCAGGTGCAGCCAGCCTATGCCTAGCATTAGTAAAGTTAAAGTTGTTGTGACCAGGGTGTTGTGACCCGCCAACTAGGGGTGTGCGATATTGATTAAAAATATTTTAAAACATATTTTCTGGGATTTTTCCGATAAAGATAATCAGATGATATTTTGCAAAACTGTATGAAATGAAGATCTCTTGCTACACCAAGCATATTTCTATATACACTCAGCTAAAGGATTATTAGGAACACCTGTTCAATTTCTCATTAATGCAATTATCTAATCAACCAATCACTTGGCAGTTGTTTCAATGCATTTAGGGGTGTGGTCCTGGTCAAGACAATCTCCTGAACTCCAAACTGAATGTCAGAATGGGAAAGAAAGGTGATTTAAGCAATTGTGAGAGTGGCATGGTTGTTGGTGCCAGACGGGCCGGTCTGAGAATTTCACAATCTGCTCAGTTACTGGGATTTTCATGCACAACCATTTCTAGGGTTTACAAAGAATGGTGTGAAAAGGGAAAAACATCCAGTATGCAGCAGTCCTGTGGGCGAAAATGCCTTGTTGATGTTAGAGGTCAGAGGAGAATGGGCCGACTGATTCAAGCTGTTAGAAGAGCAACTTTGACTGAAATAACCGACTGCGGTTGACTGACTGTTACAACCGCAGAAAAGGTGAGACCATATTAGTATGGTGTTCCTAATAATCCTTTAGGTGAGTGTATATATATATATATGCGTATATATGTATGTGTATATGTGTATGTATGTGTACAGTACAGGCCAAAGGTTTGAACACACCTTCACATTCAATGTGTTTTCTTTATTTTCACAGCTATTTACATTGTAGATTCACACAGAAGACATCAAAGATGTGAATGAACACATATGGAATTATGTACTTAACAAAAAAGTGTAAAATAATTGAAAACATGTCTTATATTCTAGTTTCTTCAAAGTAGCTACCTTTTGCTCTGATTACTGCTTTGCACACTCTTGGCATTCTGTTGATGAGCTTCAAGAGGTAGTCACCTGAAATTGTTTTCCAGCAGTCTTGAAAGAGTTCCCAGAGATGCTCAAAGATCTCAAATTTGGACTCATCAGACCAAAGCACAGATTTCCAATGGTCTGATGTCCATTCTTTGTGTTCCTTGGCCCAAACAAATCTCTTCTGCTTGTTTCCTCTCCTTAGCAGTGGTTTCCTAGCAGCTATTTGTCCATGAAGGC
>JBAJNP010013865.1:0-11625 GCA_036877545.1 Yasuhikotakia modesta | reverse complement strand
TTAACCTTTCTGAAGAAGATCTCATTCTCTTTCTCTTCTTTAGCAGAGGCTCCAGATCCAGGCTTCGTCATGAGAGACGTGGTTTCATCATCTTCATCAGAGGCGTTTGCAGCCTGGCGACAGAAGCATAAAAACACCATCTAACCACCGGTTATGTTGTTTATAGAGAAACAGGGTTTAAACGGGGTGTATTTGTGTACAAAAACACGACATCTCACAGCTAATCTAATGTACCGAGTCACATAACAACGCCTTCGCGTTTTTGCGAGGATATCACTGATAAAACCAATAAGGTTATATACTGGAAACCAGTTGGACAGCCTCCCCAGCGCCTGTTTAACTGCAAGGTTGGACTCATCGCCTCGTTTGGTTTCTGTATTTAACAAACGTTTGGACTTGCTAACATTAAAACACACATAATCTCGGTCACAAACACACACGACTCTATGCGGCACGTGTTGCGGATCGCGGCTGGGAGTGTAAATACTGCGCGTTAGCACGTTAGCATGTTAGCCGGTTTCCTGCCCGCGCTGCCCTACTTCGTCCATTTACTCACGTTGCCCAGTTCTTTGGTCCGATCCCTCATTCTCGATAAACGTTTTATAGTCAACAAATCAAAACAATCCGGGGTGGTTTTAGTTCATCTGTGCGCGATATCAAAGCTGGCAAAAATCAGCAGGAGGGAGTTTCCATTCAACATCACGCTTAGCAGCAAACTTCTGCAAAATAACTTTCACAGCAGATCGTTGTCGAGCTAAACGTGTAAATAATGCGGATAAACTGAAGCTGCGCGTCACATTCACACGAGACGATGTGTTTGTATAGGAGTTTGTGCTTTTCTTCTTCTGTTATACTTTGATCGGGTATGAAGAGACATTCGAGGCGTTTGCTGCCCCCTACCGCACGGCCGCACAATGACTACTGTCAAATACAGCAACACGTAAACTTGTGTTGTAACTTTATTAATGTTGAGTTGTTTTTGATGAACGGTAGTTGTGTGATATTAATAATCACTATCACAATCATATTAAGTCTCATATAAAGTTCATTTTATTTAACAAGGACTATCAAGAACATTTGAAGGGAAAAATAAAGACAAATAATAAATAATGAAGAACAAACATCTTAAAAACTATTTGCAACTAAAGCAAGATAATTAAAGTAATTTACTTCATACATTACAGACAGATGATCCTAATATAAACAAAACTTCATACATTCCTGAAAAATCAATAAAATGGCACAATTACATGCTGTACTGTATCATTTAAAGATATTATATTAAGACCTACAGATGTTATTTTGTCATTTCTGACTGCCTGAATACAGAAAACATTAAAAATTGTATTATACTGTAATATGTTTAAATATAAAGTTTGTTGATGCAGGCGATACATGAATGCAAATCATTCACAGGCCAGTTTTC
The DNA here is from genome assembly GCA_036877545.1 of Yasuhikotakia modesta. NCBI lineage: Eukaryota > Metazoa > Chordata > Actinopteri > Cypriniformes > Botiidae > Yasuhikotakia > Yasuhikotakia modesta. The sequence goes on along the minus strand of JBAJNP010013865.1, from coordinate 10,199 downwards.
CATCAAAGGAGGACAGAGTGATGGCAAACGCCTGCAGAGCACACAGAGGAAAACTGTAATCCATGGAAAATACGTCTTCTGCCACCCGTCCAAACTGCATCACAATATACTCCACTGAAGAGAGAGAGTTTTACTGAGCGTTGTGTTATTGTGTTAATAAAAATGTGTGCTTCTGTTTATAGAAAACTGTTACTCACTATTATCTGGGTGGACAATCTGAAAGTTTTTCACAGAGGCTTGTGTAACTCTTCCGTGGAAATTGAGCACATATGACTGAGTCTGTTCATTCCAGCTGGGCGATTTATTCACAAGAGTGACCAGATTCTCTTTGTTACCATTTTCAAATCGAGTGAGAAGAGACTCTAATTCCTGAGCCATGAAATACAGAGAATTTATCTATGGAGAGTTCCTTAGTAGATATTCTATAACGCATGTATACATATTGCTTTGTTTGGCTGTGTGATTTGGGTCTGTTACATTCGGTTAGATGTCATCGTGATACTCACAGTTTTTGGGCGAATAACGACTCGCTCATCGTTCTCATGCATCCCAGGAATTATTACTGTCATTTTTCTGGGGCCTTTGAAACCCAGAACATTTTTCTCCTGTGATACACAAAACAATATGCAATCAAAACAACCATAATATTAACAATAATTGTAATCATCATTACATAACACAGCTGCACAATACATCAACTTAATAATATTTATTAATTATGTATTTAATGTTAAATATTACATAGCCATAGTTATGTAAAATATATAATTATATACAATTATTTAATAAATATGAATGTATTTGAATACCTGGAATTAATTTAACAAATGCAATTAATTTTTGTTTTAATGCAATGAATTTCTGACTTCATATCACACTTGTTCTACATCCCGCAGCTCAATAATATAAAACAGATCATGTTTTACATACGTAACAAACTGCTGCTAGTTCCTGTCGCAGGTTTTCTGTTTCTTTGCTGAACGGTTTCTTTTCTGGATTCTCACCATTATCATAAACTGTGAATTTAGTCCCCAAGATGTTTGATCTAAAAGGATAAATCATATTTTTACCTGGAAAGACTCAAATGATAAGAGAGATAGAGAGAGACGGCTGATGTAATAATGTACTGCAGACACTGACCTCAGTTTGCCGATGTAACTGTCTGTATCTCTGGATAAATCAGTCGGATCGACGGATATCAAATAATTGGAAGTTTTGCATTTCTTTCTTTTTCTGCCAGCCATCAGAAAAACCTGCCCGTCCGAAACATTAAACAAGAGAAAAACAGGTATTCAAAGATGCTAAATTAGCTTTTTTGCACCTTTTAAACTTTTTTTTAACTTTGTGGGGGTTAGAAATGAACAATAGACTTACAGAGCATGTACAGATCAGTGTGTAACACAATCTTCTTATCTTACACTGATTCACAGAAACTGTATAATAATGATTTATAATTTGAGCTGTCAGGCCTGATTGTCAGTCTGGCTTCATTTGGCCTCAGTGTAAGTAAAGAACAACACGCAGGGTCAGCTGCAATGTTATGATTCAAACAGAGATGGCAGCAGAGAGGCACAAGATACAGACACAGCTTTAATCTGAGGGCTGATTCCTGGATTACCCTCTTCCCATCTTCCTTTTCCATGTGGAGATAATATGTGGGATACATTCCCTTCTCCACTCCTCTCCTGTCTCTGGTTATCCGGCACTGAACGGTCACATCTCTGGGAGCAGGACGCATGGAAAACTGTTCCAAATCCTCCACAGACATCGGAGAGGACTGACAACACAGACCCACAGGAGGTGTAGAAATATAACAACTGAATAAATCATGACTTTAACATATAATTGTCTTACCTTCCCCATGTCCAGAGAATCGCTGTCTGAGGAAGATTTCCTATAGTTAGAATTTAAAGATGCAAGATTATACGTGTTTTTTGCTCCTTTTTTTGGCTTCTTTTGAGGTTTTTTAATCTCCTTCTTGTCTTCCTCCTCTTCCTCCTCTTCCTCATTCTGTTCTTCATCGCTGTCACTAAAATGACGCCCCACTATGTGACAGAGGGTGGGAGTCAGAAACTGTTTGAGGTAAGAGTGAACTTACTGACATTACTCATGTGATTTTAAACAATATTTTTATGCTGTATGTGTAAATCATTATATATGATAAATTAGTTTTGAGTGCATTAATATTACTGAGAGAAGATTAATATGAAGAGATATGTGCCGTTTACTTCATTTACACTGGAGATGTTGAGATTTAAATACTGAACTGACCTGCTGTCAGTTTTGGTTCCTGGGTTGGCGTGGGAGGGCCGGAGGTCTCTGATTGGTCTTTTCCTTCATCTTCACTCTCTGATCTGATTGGATTCTCCTCATCAACATTAAACTCAACCACTGAATCACACTGAAGTGCTGGAAAAGATCACAGATGTGCCGCTTACTGTCTCTGACTCTCTCATGTTATTTCCTGTATGAATGCAGGAAATGACCGTTCATGTTTTGTGTCCCTGCACACTTACAGGATTGTTCCTCTGTCTTTACTTTTTCTTTCTTGTCCTCCCTCTTTACAGACTTCCTCTCTCTGTCCTCATTCTCTTCTGCTGTTTTTGATGCTTTAAACATTTGTAATGTCAACACAAAACGTAAAATCGAAACATAACACACAGCTGAAAATAACAAACAGAACTCACATTTTGTTTGTCCCTTTTTCACACACTTATTCCTGGTTGTCGTTTCATCCGTTTGTCCCTCTGTGTCTTGAACGCATTCAGGATTTGATTGGACGCTGATCTCTAGATCGATTTTCTTGGTGATGATTGGACGAGGCAGTTCTGCTTCTTCTGATGCATCTGCTGTCTGGGATGAAACGTTCAGTTCTCCTAAACTAATCTCCTCCACCGTGTTTTCATAGACCTGCTCCAGTTGTGTGTCTGTTAACAAAGGCGGCGTGTTATTTCCTGTAATGTGCACTATTGTAAGAGAAAGGTACACACACACACAACAACAGCGTGAGGTTGAGGTGTTTGCTCACCGCTGAGGGACGTGTTACTCTGAGACTGGCTTATCAACAAAGCTGTGTCTTCAGATCCAGTTTTCTGTCTGCGTGTTTTGGGCCGGATGCCATGACTGGCTGTGATCATTCGGGCATCTGTCCTCTTTCTCTGCTGCTTCTTGATCAAAAGCGAACGCTGCAAAGAGACGGTGACAAAATAAATCCTGCCACAGTCTACAATCTAATCTACAAGTAATGCTGTTAGTTTAGGTATTTGTGAGATGAACATTGTGAAATGTTAACAGGTTGCACATTAAACACCAAAATCTAATTAACCTAAAAACCTAGAAATACACAAGAAATGACTCTTTAAACAGGCCCATGTTAACTCCCACAGAATTCACCTAACATTATTTGTTACGCTAATTTAAATGATAGTTTTGCTAATTCTATACATTATATGTCATTTGTAATGGAAAAACTAGAAACATAATGATTCATTCGGCACCTGGTTGTCCAGCTTCTGCTGTCGGATCTCTGCGTCCTCCATGTCTTTAGCTAAACAACAGATTTACGTCAGAACAACACGATAAACATACAGATGATCTATCATGTAACTAACCGGTGAAGAGGCACTAAATACACTTACAGCCAGACCAAACTCTCAGTCTCTCTCTGGGTCTCTCTCCCGTTCATCTGATGTCCCACCTGCATGAACAGACGCTAAAGAAGATTAAAGCAGATAAAGTTCTTACACTCAACACAGCAGCAGGACGTGAAGCACAATAGACTCTCATCATCACCGACACCAGAGGCTGTTTTGTGGCTCTTGTGAAAGCTGTTCCTCTGAACATGTGCTGTATATCACAACAGATAAACATCACATTCATTTTTCCATATAACTATAGTATAAAATATATATATATATATATTTCATGCAAAATCAACCCAGTTTAATTCACAAACCATCATTATAATCTTACAGTTGTGAGTCAGGGTAAAATACAGAGATTGTTAAACACTGATCTGTACTTAATATCTGCTTGCTGTTAAATAAAACTGTAGCTTTAATGGTCCATAAGCAATAATCATATGTGACCTTATAAGACAACAGTACTAGCTTAAGTGCACTATAAATATAACAGTCCCAAACAAATGCTATATAGGTTTTATCACATTTTGCATGTATTTTATATGTTACTGACAGTGCAGATGGAGAGATGAAGTCTCGCACCACCAGTAAACTAGATGGCAGGATTGCATCTCATACTCAAAAACACACAGAAGAAGAATAAAGATAAAGAAGGAAGTGAGGGTTTATTTATTCACCAACACACCACGGATCCGCTTTCAAACATCTCGACACCATCTAAAGAGAGAAAAACAAGCTGGAAATAAACGCGTACAGTAAGTGTTTCACACGCAAAACGTGAATCTTTCTCATGTGTTTAAATGAGACGCAAACAGGCCACATGTCTGTACGGACTGAGAATGTACATGTTTATATAGATGTATGTGTAGATGAACAGAACCGAACCCGGTTCTGGAAACGGTGAAGATATGAAGACCTAATAAAGTGCTAAAGCATCAGTAAGTTGTGTGTTTCTGCAGATGTGTGTTTCTCATCTTCAGCAGAATGATCAAGACTCAAGAAGATGATGTAAGATCTTCATCTTTCTCTCCTGGTCTGTCTGTCTTTCTTTCTGTCTGTCTTTCTGTCTGTCTTTCTGTCTTTCTTTCTGTCTTTCTTTCTGTCTGTCTTTCTTTCTGTCTGTCTTTCTTTCTTTCTGTCTTTCTTACTTTTTGTCTTTCTTTCTGTCTGTCTTTCTTTCTTTCTTTCTGTCTTTCTAACTTTTTGTCTTTCTTTCTGTCTTTCTGTCTTTCTTTCTGTCTGTCTTTCTTTCTGTCTTTCTGTCTTTCTTTCTGTCTGTCTGTCTTTCTTTCTGTCTGTCTTTCTTTCTTTCTGTCTTTCTTACTTTTTGTCTTTCTTTCTGTCTTTCTGTCTTTCTTTCTGTCTGTCTTTCTTTCTGTCTGTCTTTCTTTCTTTCTGTCTGTCTTTCTTTCTTTCTGTCTGTCTTTCTTTCTTTCTGTCTTTCTTTCTTTCTTTCTTTCTTTCTTTCTTTCTTTCTGTCTTTCTTTGACAGACCCATCTTCACACACGTCAGATCTGTTTCTTAAGTGTTATCTGTTTCTGGTTTACTCAAAAACTTGCTTGGTAATCTCAGTTCCTGACTGATCGCAGTTTGATGATGAGGGTTGAGTTTGTTCCCTCAAATCTGAGTTAAACTCTTTCAGTTATTGCTCTCAAATGATGGACCTGCAGATTGTCTTTCTGAAGGTATGAAATGCAGTAAATGTTTGAAGTTTAATGTGAGTTTTGATTCCTAAATGTTTCCCTGTTGCAGGAATTCATTGCTGTGAGAGTTCAGGACCCCCGTGTTCAGAACGAAGGGTCTTGGAACTCGTATGTGGACTTCAAAATTTTCCTTCATGTGAGAACATTTCCATAAACTCTAATGAATAAATCCTAAAAGACCTGTATGATTTTATGGCGATGTGGATGTAAAAAACACTTTTTCCCCCCAACTCACTGATAATCAATGTCATTGTATTTGTGTTGATATAATCACAGACTGGAACTCAGTGACCTCATTATTTGTGGCTAGACAAGATATTTGTTGAGGGAATTTCTCATTCAGCGGTTTATAAAGTGTCTGGTTTTGTGTATGTGTAGATAAAGTGTTACGCTGTAGCTCAGCGGTTGTTTTGTCTGGTTGTGTGATGGTATGTTCTGGTTACCAGACAAACAGCAAAGCATTCACAGCGAAAACATCTTGTGTGAGGCGTCGATACAGCGAGTTTGTGTGGCTGAGGAAGAGAATACAGAAAAACGCTGGTCTTGTGTAAGTGCAAATATTTCTGGTTCTGCTGAAATGATCTTCATTTTCTCAGTTCAACTCCAACCCCATTTGTGTAACTGTTGTTTTAGAAAACAAAGTGTCATAAAAACTTGTGTTTTACCCACAGGCCTGTTCCTGACCTGCCCAAAAAATCTATTTTTTCGTTTATAAATGACGACTTCATTGAAAGAAGAAGAAAAGGTCTACAGAGCTTCTTGGATAGGTCATAGGTTTCTGCTGCTTGTTCCTAAACTTTATCATCTCACAAAATGTTACCAGTTGAAAATGAATAAAAGTGTTTCAGAAAAATTGTAAACGCTGTTGTCTTCTCCTGCAGGGTTCTCCACATGACAGTGTGTCTGTCCGACAGCCAACTCCATCTCTTCCTGCAGACTCAGCTTCCTGTCAAGCACATTGAGGACTGTGTGCAAGGCCACACCCCTTACACTGTGACTGAGGCCATCCTGACTTATGCTTCCTCTAATCGTGGATGGGTGCAGGAGGAGGAGAGCGAGGCCCAAGAGATATGGACCTCCCCTGTTTCGTATGAATCCGTGGAGAGGTGAAAATGGCTACAGATACATAAAGCATTTTCTGATGTAGCTTTGAGATTGTTTATCCTAATCTCATTCTTCTCACAGCCCTGCTCCTCACTTACCATCTTCAAAACGTGGAGGAGCAACATCAAGTGGACCAGAGCCTCCAAATGAACATGCAGATGTTTCAGATCTAGAGTCCAGGCTGAGTGATGCAGAACAGACTCCACCTGACCTGAAGCAGGGTGATCATGGACAGATGGTTCAGAGGGAAGAAAGTTCCATTATGGTTGAAGTTCACCCAGATATTTCTTATTTGAGTTCTGTATTTGAGCAAGAGGATGACATTGAGGTTACAGAAGAAACACAAAAGTCTAATGAGAAAGTCAAAGATCTACAAGAGGATGAAAGCGATTGTCCTGTCCCACAGACTGATGGACTCATTAAAGTCAAACCTCTGCAAGATCTAGACGGTCTAGATATTCTTGATGGTACCAATGAAGAAGAAAAGCAGCAACACACTGTGAGACAAACCCCTTCTGACAATGTGTCTGAAGAAGATCCAGTTGCACAGGTTCAATATAATGAAGTAACTCTGGATCTCAGTTCTGCCCAGGAAGTTGATGCTGTGCAGAGGGACCACAAAGAAAAGAAACTTCTAGAAACCACAGATAAACCTGTTGCACTGCATGATGGAGTCAGTTCCTCTGAGAAGAACCTCCTAGATACTGGAGATCAAGAACGAGGTAAAGCAGAGATAACTGAGGAGGATGCCATCCAGGAGAATGGAGTCAGTGATGAAGACCTCAAGATAGAATCTGCTATTGTGGATGAAACCAGACCTTCAGAGATCAGTGAAACATTTCTGTCTTGTTCACAGTGCGGTGAAGATCACATTGATGAGGTGAACGAAATCAGTGTAAAATCTGTTCACACCAGCAGTGCCATTCTGATCCTTGAGGAAAGTAAGGAAGCACAGAGCACACAAAGTTCTCCGGTGACAGAGAATGAGCAGAACATCAGCCCTGAGACACCCAATGAAGAGAGAAATCTCAGCGCAGACACTTCTGATGAAGCCACAGAGGTTGATTCAAATCAGTGTTAACAACAGAACATAATAATCACTGCCCAACACCCAGATACCAACTGATCTACTGTAGACTGAGGTCAGCTGTGGTCTCCAAACTTCTCCTCAGTCGTCATTCATTCCTTCACTGTGAGCTCAAAATATTGGCTGCATTCACCTGTAAGGCAAGAAGACATGTTTACCTTTTAATTGCATTGATCCACTGTTGACGTGTTCAGTCAGAGACTGTTTACAGAAGACAGTCAATCATTTCAGGCTGTAGTTTTGCTGTAAATGCGACGTTTGCAAAGATATTGCACTGACTCAACAAATTGCATATGCAACAAATCCTGATTTCCTGTATGAACAGCAGAAATCTTAACTACAGGTGTTACCCTAAAACATGTACTGATGTTGTGTGTGTGTTTCAGCACTTTCACATTCCAGTTTTGTGTGACTTCTTAGTTTCTTAGGCATTTCCTCTTTTGTCTAATGGTTAAAACATGTTACTCACGCATTCACTAAACCCGCTGGGTTATTCACATGATCAAACTGTTAACATCCTCATAGCCAGTGAGGTTTTAAACTGATGTCAGCAGATTCCAGAACAATCCTAATATTCTTTTAAACTCACTTGCCTTGTTCCTTCATTTGTGGACAGAACACTAATTTCCACATTAATTTCCATTTAAAATGTATGTAAACTTTCAATCACACAACACATTGTTTGCAGTGGTAATAGATTTTATATCTTGCATAATGTTGCACTAGGTCTGAGTGTCGGTTGTTCATTGACTGTGATATTGTTGCTTCTAACAGGAACAGAAACGTACTTATGAGGGACCTGCTTGTGTATTAACAGGAAGAATGTTTTATGTTTTAAATGTCTGTTTGTATATTCTTCAGTTTTAAGTTGTGTCGCTTTCTTACCTCAGACATTGTTCATTTTTAGAGATTACAGGAAGTTGTGAATGCGCAAAATGTATGTTTTCAAGTTACTTCAGTCAAGCAATTTAAAACAGTTTGAACCTTTTTTTATTGTGGCAGGAAGAGAAGATCTGTTTCTCAGTTTTGGATCTTTGTTTTTAAAGGGCAACATCTGTCTGTATTCTGGAGTATATGATGTAAGGGCAGATTCACCAGTCTGCTTACTATTAAGAAACCAATAAAGAAACGGGTCTCTCAGAATGAGACTGTTGTTTGGATACAATATATGTCTGAATTTTATTTCAGAAACATCAGCCTCATTCTTGGAAGTTGTATGACTGCGATTAATAAATGTGTTTGTTATTCTATGGGTTGTCTTTAAATAAGTTAATAAACTCTATAAACAATAACTTGTATTTGATCAGTTGTATAAGTAGGTTATTCTCAATCCATTTACAGTTTTAGCAACAGCACTGCAAAATGATTTATAATTTATAAACCGTTTCAGACACTTAACATTGAGAAAGATGCCATCATATAACAGACAGCGTTTGTCTCATAATGAGCATTGAAAACATTTTCCAGTTAAACAAAAGTTAACGTTACCCATCAATACGTTTTGGTAACCAGTGCAGTTTTCTGGGACACCGTGTTCAGTATCTGAGCTGGGCCCTTTCCAGTGTGTGAAACGGGTTTATAATTGATTCAGACACAGACAGCTGCGGGTTCAAGGACTCCACTGACCTCGTTTCAGACGGACACATGGACAGACTGGGCTGTTCGGCTGGCAGCAGGAATTAGTGCAGCCGCCTGTCGATACTTTGATGTCCGTAGCAGATCCTCTTTCCACTTCCTGTAGGACAGAGCTGACTTCTCTCTAACCTGTTAACCAAATTAAATCACCAAATGTAAGGCCAACACAGTAACAGTCATTTTTCACACTATATTAATGATGACTGAGGGTCATGATGAAGATTACTGGAAAGATGTGTCATCTACTTAAAGATGGTGGAGAAGTTCAGTTAACAGAGCTTTAAAATGACTGAGCACAATGTTTGTGTATCGGTTCAGTCATCATGCTGATCTGATGACAGACTCCAGAACACCGATGAGTGAGAGGAATCAGTCATACAGTTAAAACAACACAGTATTGTTACAAATCCTTCCTGTTCTTCCAGTACCTCAGCGGGACGCTGCAAGTGCTGCTGGGATTGATCTCCTCGGGCCATCTGATCGCTGTGGGAACTCTGTGACCTTCTGCCCATGTGGTTCTTTTAGCTGATCCACCACCTGCATTAACCAACATCAGCTGACGATCACATGAAGAACAATTAGTGGAGCTGTTATCTCCAACAGATGACAGATGAGGAAGGTTTGCATGGAATTACTGGGATTATAATCTGTTGCTCGCAATCGTATTTTTCTCACTCACTGAAACAAACCTTCATGGTTTTATGACAAAGCATTTGAAGTTCTAATGCATAAATAGGCGTTTGTTTCATCCCAACACCAGTAGGTGGTGCTGAACTGAAACTGACTGTGATGAAGTATGATGTCAGAACACACAAGCATTGATTCACTGAGATACAGTGAGACAGACGCACAGCCATCTGTGTCAAAGGTGTTTACAGACTCTTGTTTACAGACCGGTACAGACTTTATATTGACTGAACAAAGTCCCCAAGCAGCTGTTCTGTCTCTGAGCCCAAACCTTGATTATTTACTTTCGACAAATTCTACATTTAAAAATTATACTGAAATAATATTCTAGTTTAAAATTT
>JBAJNP010013864.1:0-11628 GCA_036877545.1 Yasuhikotakia modesta | reverse complement strand
GTTAACTTACAATGAGAACTATAATTGCTTTTAAAGATTATAAAGTCTATATTCTATTAATCTATAAAGTCTATTCAATTTATAATATATATTTCACACTCCTGTGAAAACCCAGCTAGACATTTTTTTGGAGACATAATATACAGCACATTCCATGAAAATTGCTTGAAATGCTTGATATCTTAACATGGACTGAATAAGGCTATATCACAGATTAAAATCATAGTGAAATTATTAATTATAATCATAATTAAAACAAAAACTGAATAAAAGATTAACCATTTGTTTAAATCACCAGAATTTTAACAAAGGGAGTCACACAGGGTCACATAACATTTAGATAAATGCTTATTTTAAATGACATTTGCATAAAAACACAAGGTGTGTTATTTAAAAGAGATACAGAGGGAGCACATCTATCAGTTTACACAAAGCTGACCTGCATCAGACAAACATTCTGTCTCATGCTACCACTGGCAGTGCTTCATGCTACCTTCTTCATTCAACATTTGTAACTATTTTTAACATTTTTCTAACTGTATAAATATCAGCAAAAGTTAACGGATCTATAAATATAGGTCTGCTTGTAAGACACTTTGTATAAAAGCATCTGCTAATTGAATACAAGTAAATGTTAGTCCTATTTTTAAAATAAATGTAATTGAAAGGTTTATAATAAACCTGAGAGCCTCAACCTTTATATGCTATTATTAAAATCAATTACCATGAGAAACTGAATTTACTTTCAGAACACAAGAGTTGCACCATTCAGAATGGTCAATGCTTACCACAGAATACTGTACATTATTCAGTGGTAAGCCAGTATTTCGTTCTGAATGAAGCCATTGTGTTTATATATGACAGAATACTGTACATTCAACCTGGCTAAAGAACCAAATATCCATGACATTACCACTGACTTCAAATACAATAAACAAAACTTTCAAAATACAAAGACTGTGAACAATTAGATTCTTGAATACATACACCTTTGTGATTAATTCATGATATAAAACAAGAAAACTATAATGATGGTGGTGGTAGAGATATTTTGTACTTTAATACTATAGATCTCACCTCTCCTTTCTGCCCGATTGGACCATATGGACCCTGAAATATACAAAAATAGGTTCAGTTTTGAATTCTTTGAATTCTGAGATTAATACTTAAGAATATTTACTACTGTATTCAGACCCTTTAGTAATGTATCGATATGATGTTAAGAAAGAGGTACATACTGGTTCCCCATTCTCTCCTGGTAAACCGTCACTTCCAGCCATTCCCTGAAACGCACAAACACACATCACTGTCACAACAGTATATTATATACTTATTATATACAATAGAAAATGGCCAGACTTGCTCAATCTGGCAAAGACAACAGCATGAATTCATGGACCAAACCTGCAATCTGTAGTGCAGCAGTGTAACTTAAGCTTAGGTTTTGTAAACAGTTATTATTCATCCTAGTAAAATGACACAATCACAGGTATTACAAATGCAATTTCTACCAGTTCAATCACCTCTTTTCATTAACCAACTATAGACCTATTATCCATGTATCATTTTATTAATCTACATCTTGCACATACTATTTGCATTAATACCCTGTGTTGAACATGTTATTTTATATAGCTCAGCATTACATATAAAGCTGCTCTGAAGCAATGTAACATTGTAAAAAGCCCTATATAAATAAATTGAATTGAAACAGAGGAAATGTTAAAGCCAATCATCTCTTTAATGCCACAGTATGTCAATGACCAACTGCCTCCCTTCATTGCTACATTCTTCTTTAAGCATCATTATGCACCACGTCACAAATCACAACCTGAACATGTCAGTAAGTTCCCTGTTCTTCAGCGGCCTGTCCAGCACCTCCATGTTGTGAAACAGAAGATTTGCAACATCAATGTGTTGATAATGAGCAATCACTCAGAATATGCCAGAATATCAAAAGAATGTTTCCAACAATTTGTGGAATCCATGCAAGGAAGAACTGAAGCTGTTTGGAGAACCTAGTATAAGTGTAGTGTTCCTAATATGGTGTGCTATTTCAATGTCACAATGTGACAGTATTATTCTTACCATGTCTCCTTTAGAACCTCTAGCCCCAACTGAACCCTGCGGGAGACAGACAGAGATAAAGAACATAAATACTAAATGTAAATGTGGGCTGTGGTATGCGCACTGGGTGGATATGTGATTGGGTGGCTGGGGTGGGCTACTTAACCATATATTGGGGACAAATTTGTACACAAAAGTCAACAAAAAGGCAAAGCCTCGCTTTGGTCAGATCCTCAATTGTAAACACTAGTTTTAAAAACAGTTTTTTAAAACATTTGAATAGTGTTTGAGTTAGAGCCTGGGTAAAATTTAAGTTATAGTGTTTATAACTAGTTATGTATAAAAACTGTCAACAGTACAAAATAAATGTGTGCATGTTCTTGTTTTTCTACAACTTTGGGGACCACATGGATTATTAAACATACTATACATGATGAATTTTTGAAAATGCAAAAATGACAGATTTAAGGATAAATTATACAAACTGAACAAAATAAGTCATTGTCTATCGAAAGTCCTCACAAAGCATAGAAACCTAACGTGTGTGTTTATCAGAGAATACCCGTGCCTGCAGAATACAGACAGTCTTTGTTTTGCATCCTGAGCTCTGAATAAGTCTTTGTTCCCATTTTAGCTTGGTTTTAAGCTAGCTAGAATGTAGTGGCTAAGGTATTTGTAAAGGGCTGTTAGTGTGTTGCTGTGTAGTTGCTAGAGTGATCTGGAAGTTTGCTCTGTGCCTTTTAGGTTATTTTGTCTCTCATCTCACATTTACTGTATACAGCCTGCAGTATAAATGTATACACTGTCATATATATATATATATATATATATATATACACACACACACACACACACAAAATAATTTTCAGACAACACTTACCCTATCACCAAAACCACCTCTGATTCCAGTTGGACCGGGCAGACCCGGATCACCTACAGCCCCTTTAACACCCTGTATGGAAAAGCACTCCATAAAAAAAAATACATATATGTATACATATTATACACACACGCAACTGACCTGGAATCCTTTTACACCTTGTGGACCAGAGTTTCCAGGCAGACCAATGCTGCCCTACAACACACACACACAGATTGTCCTGTGAGTTTATACTGCTCCTAATATCACATAATGACATAATCTTTCAGGACCAGACGGCACATTAATGTCCTTTTTAACACAGGGAATCTTTCTGTTACTTGGTTTTGGTATCATGTATATGTTGTGACCCCAGGATCAGAAACATTAATTTTTACTGGATTTAATTTAAAACTATGACAACTGTGAGAAGTTTACAAATGGGAAGATGGTATTATTGGACAACCACAAATAAATTCAATAAATCTATGTTCAGACAGATGATCAAGTTATTAGCATAATTTAAGCAGACAGAATGTTTAACCTGAACAGTACAGTAGGTACAGTAGAAAACAATGGGACTTTTTCATCCTGTTGCTAAACAAACTATGATGTCTCTACATGTTCTAGTTTACTTACAGCTACACCTCTCGGTCCATCCTCTCCTCTATCTCCGGGGATTCCAATCTGACCCTGTGGAGTAAACACCAGTTTTACATAGTAGATTTAATTAGAACCACATGAAAAATCAGACCAATCTTACAGCATGTGACATTATATGTGCTGTGTGTCTTGGTTGTTCTGCCGTTGTCTTGTTTGTGTTGTGTGCGAGTTAACATAAGAAAGTGCATATCCAGTCTTCAGATACATACAGGTATACCTGGCTCTCCAGATGGTCCTGTTTTTCCCATCTCTCCTGGATTTCCCTGAATAGAGAATTAATTATTAATAAACCATGTTAGCTTGTAAAATACAGCCCCCTTTGAGTCTAAATCAGATAGGATTATTGTATAAAACAGAGTAATGCATTACCAAAGATACCAACCAGCTCCTGTCACAGAACCAGTTCTTCCTTATCTAGAGAAAAACCTCTTCTGGCTGATCCAGCAGTGTGTGCAATCAAACCTTGGTAATAATTACTTATTTTTAATATTGCCAAATAAAGTAATTAATCTATTCCACTGGCTTTTAAGGGTGCTAAACAAACAAAAAATTATACAATATGATACAATATTTTATCCAGTAGGCTTGAGGGCTTGTCTTATTTTCCTTCCTGTAATTTTGTTTCTTGTAGACGCTGTTGCCCTGATTGTGTTTTACTCTCATCTCGTTTCACTTGTGATTCTTGTTAATTGTTGTTGGTGTTATTCTGCATTTTTTTGTGTTTTTATCCGTTTGGATTATTAAAACTTTGTTTAGATGGCATGGATTTTCCACCAAAATCGTACCAATTAGTATCCCTTTATTTTCTTCAAAGCTGCACTAAAATAAAGTATTAGTTACTGCTATACAAGTGCTACACAAAATGACTTCATATCACTTCATTTAAAAAAAAAATTCCCCTGAATTTCATGCATTCAGCTGATCACTGAGCGTTTCCACAGACATTTAATGAGTTGTGCTGTACCAATTATCTACTGATATTAAAATTGTAATCATTTTTTCACTATTGCTAGATACTACGGACAAGAGTGGTAATGAGTGTTTGTTAGTCTTTAGTTGTCACATAATCTACAACAGATCAATAGTTAAGTTTTGCACATAACCATACAATTTATATTTTAATATACATCAATAAACTGATATACTTACAACGCCTCCCTTTGCCCCTTTTGCACCAGCTTTTCCTTGCAAGCCCTGGATTACACACAAGCAAACACAAATCATGCAAACACTTACACTACAATGCTAACACAGTAACATCACTATTTAAGCTGCAGGTTAATGATACGCACAGGCAATCCATTGGGTCCTTTCTCACCAGGCACACCAGGCCTCCCAGCATCACCCTACAAACATGAGCATTAACAGTTGATAGCAGTTAGCATCACTGCTGTTAGCTGCAACTCACTGCTGTTTGAACCAGCATAAACAAGCTGTAACACACCTTCTCACCATCCAGTCCTTCAATTCCATCCTTCCCATCTCTGCCAAGTATGCCCTGGTATTAAACACAGATGATTATTGGGAAAATTTCATCCCATTATAAATTGACACAAACTAATAAAATTGACTTACAGATTCGCCTTTAGGCCCTTCACCTCCCGGTAATCCCTTAGGGCCTATTTTGCCCTATTGAGATAGCACCATTGACAAGGTAAATACCAACACAAAACCCCTTCTGAAAAATTCAAGTCCACTGAAATTAATGTCTTTCACTTACAATCTCTCCTTTGGGCCCTTTAAAACCCATAGGTCCTTTTTCACCAGTTTCACCCTGAAATTAAAAAAAATAACATCACACATGTAGTCATGTAGTTTTTAAAATCAAAAGAAAAAGATTTTTAATTTTGCTGTTAACACAGCACAAACTAACACAGATTCCATTAAATTTTTTCAATTTAATTCAGTTTTATTTATATAGCGCTTTTTACAATGTTACATTGCTTCAAAGCAGCTGTACACAAAATTCTAAAACAAATTGAGACATTAATAAACGGGTTGAAAAAATAAAAATTCTACACAATATATAGTGTTAAAAATCACAATACAGAGAACAAAATGAAAGTAATATATGTAAGAATGAATTTTGTTTTTGTGAATAACATAACATGGAAAGAGAAAGATTAATAGATAGGCACTCACTGTTTTTCCAATGACACCTGCTATTCCAGGTTTTCCTCTAAAGCCAGGCAATCCCTGCACAGAGAGGCAGATTTACATTTACATTTATTCATTTGGCAGATGCTTTTATCCAAAGCGACAGTGAATTCAAGGTACACATTTTTATCAGGACTTGCTTTCCCCTGGGATCGAATCCACAACCTTTGCGATGTTAACGCAATGCTCTACCAGTTGTCACTAATCACTGCTGGGGACCATCTTTGTCTATGTTATTTTTTTTATCTTATTTTACTGTGATATAATGTATATAATCTTACTCTGTCTCCTGTGGGTCCCACTGGACCCTGCAGCCCTCTCAGACCCCGAGGACCCTGAACACAACAATAAACATTAACACAATTATTTCACAAATTCATTTTTCAAAAATCTGGCTTGTAATGAGAGACATTTAAAGTCAAATATTTATTTCTAAGTAGTAGTATGAGTTCTAATGCATGTCCATTTATTTAAAAGGTCCAAATGAGTTGCAGTTTTCATCAGTTTAGCCAACTCTATTTACCAACTACAATCCTGGTGTCCCAAATAATCTTTATTAATATTCATCTTCAGCAGCTTTACATATAACAAATAGTTAACAAACTTAAGTTAACAAATAATAAAACAATAAATAGACATGCATTAGAAATACCTGTCATTATGTGTAAAGACTCCTGCCAAACAGTATTTACATTTAAGACTATGCAGCGTTTAGATTAGATTCAACTTTATTGTCATTACACATGTACAAGTACAGGCAACGAAATGGTCTAACCAGAAGTGCAATAAGCAGTAAAGTGCAGAATACAAGTTGAACATAATATACATATGACATTATAGTCAGTTAACATAGATGACAGGTATCATATTAAGCAATATTTTTTTATTTAGCCACAAAATTATTTTATTTTATATATTTCTTTAAAGTATGAAAGCAGTGACAATGTGCAAGCATCCATGTTTAACTTAATGCTACATCACCACATAATACATGTACAATAGGCTGGGCAATGTTTTTTTTATTATAGTTTCTGCAATTTTTAAATGGTGTTCTGTATGTGTGAATTAGTCCTGTAAGATGTAACCTACCTGTAAACCCACTGTACCTGGAATACCAGGAGGACCTGGTGGGCCCTGATCACCCTGATGAAAGAACACAAGAATAAAAACACATTTACTATGGTGCTTTCTGTTTTTGTTTTATTTTGAAAGTTTATATTAATGTTTATACTATTATTTGAATATAATATATAACATTAGTATTCTCACCGGCTCTCCATCTTTCCCCACCTCCCCCTTGTTTCCTTTATGACCTGTGTGACCCTAAACCAAGCAGAATTAGTTTAGTGAATATCTTTAGTGAGAGTACACACACATTTTATGATGTAAATGTTACTGTGGGTTTGTTGTTTTGAAATACCTTGAATCCAGGCATCCCAGGAG
This sequence comes from Yasuhikotakia modesta, assembly GCA_036877545.1. Lineage (NCBI taxonomy): Eukaryota > Metazoa > Chordata > Actinopteri > Cypriniformes > Botiidae > Yasuhikotakia > Yasuhikotakia modesta. The sequence goes on along the minus strand of JBAJNP010013864.1, from coordinate 4,439 downwards.
GTCCAGGAGGACCTGGAGGACAGATGGCCGGACACTACAAACAACACAATGACGCAATCAATTTACGTGCAAAGATAAACAAAACTGCAGACAATTTACCCTCCCTAATAACATTTGAAAAGATGTTCTAATAAAATGAAAAAAAATGCAAGACACGGCCTTTTATTTACAAAACAACTCATCACATTTTGTTGTTCAACGAAAATAACATGTTGGGACACAAACCTGTCACAATAACATATTATAATTTTATATTGTATTACACTTATTATACGCTATATTACATTATATGGTATGTCTCTGATTTCATGCAAAAAGTGACAAACATCTTTATTTACCAACATGTCTCCACTACCCTCAGGAAGTGCTCCTGGAAGACCCTAAAAAAGACCAACACATTAAATTATAGTCTTAAATATTTTACCTATCCATCCTGTATTTTACATCATTGCGTTACAAAAGAAAAATTACCATTGTTTTACCAAAGCTTTTAGGTCATTTAAGTGGTATAATATTATGCCCTGCTGATAAGTATCATTTTTGTTTAACAGAAGAGTCTACCCTCAGCAAAAGTGAAAATTGTCCTATAATTTACTACTTACATATGACAAACTTCCCTCAGAACACAATCCGAGTTCTATTAGATAGCATTTATTCAAATCAGAATTGCACTGCGCCTCACATCATATGCGTTGTGAAAACTCCCCAATGAAATTTAGCATTAATCGTTGTGTCGTCATATTAGAATTTAGCACTTAGATCTGTTTGTTTAAATGGATATGGACCTGGTCACTTATTGTTTTCTTTCACAAACTTATCTTTTTGCTTCAGAAGACATTAACCTACTGGATTACTTTCATGATGGATGCGATTCTGGAGTCTCAAAAGCCAAATAAGACAAATTATTAATATAACTTGGGTTATGTTTGAATAAAAAAAAAGTCTAGGATATAACTAGGATGTGATAAGGGTAGAGAGTTATAATTTATAACTTCAATTTTATAAATTATATAATTTTGAAGGATAATTTCAATTTTAGGGTGAACAATTTCTTTAACATTGCCTGCTTATGTGTGTGCTGTATGTGATACTTACAGGTGGTCCATCTGGGCCTGGCAGACCCGGCAATCCGGAAAGACCCTCAGGACCCTACAACCAATCACACAAATCTGTGTCACTAAAGTAATCTGTGTCACAATAATTTATTTCGATGTAATGTGGTACATTTTGAGGTCATTTGCAACTGGAACTACAGGTAAAGGTATCTCTCTCACTGTACTGCAACCTCTATCATTTTATTTGCTATCACCAGCTCTACCACTATTTATACTTTTGTTATTGTAAGTTTAGTTCATGCCAACTGCACGTTTGGTCTGTTTTAATAACAATGTTTTAAAGTACAATAACAAGTAATAAATGTGATAACTGTTGTCTGAAGTCTAAACTCCTTGCATTGTAAGAGTATTAATGGAATGTATATTCAGACACTCACAGGTGGGCCCTGAGGTCCCTCTCCACCTGGAAGTCCATTAGCTCCAGAGAGTCCCTGAGAGCAGAATACACACACAGGCAATTGTTTCAGACAAGTTTACAAACCTTGTTAACTTTTAATAAAGCAAAGATCAATTAATACGGACATAAGCATGAGTCTTGACTTGGTAACAGGAAGTCTTAAATACCATAGACAAGAGCTTCAAAACTACACTTCAAAATAAAAGACATAAATCTTTTAATCTTTGATTAAAGCTGCAATCCTTAACTTTAGCCTCTCTATTGCCATTTTTGCATGAAACAAGATACTTGCAAACAAGTTACTTGCAGATTCTTTTTTAACATTGATGACAACTTTTAAGCAGCTGCTGCGCGCACACACACACACACAAACACATCACCATTCTCAGCACCCCACAATTTGTGGCTCAACTGAAGTCAGTAGCTCAAATGATAAACACTGATGTACTTGCGTAATAACTGATTTTTGTTCTTTTTAACCAAAGTATGACGGTTAAAAAAACGGTCAATTTTGGCAACACACAATATTGTTCTCTCAAAGCCACAACTACGTCAAGTCAGCTGTTGTAGTACACAACTATGCATGTACTGATAAGAGGCAAAATCTGAATGCACTATATTTTTAATGAAAGCTTCTAAATGAATAAATGTGAATACTTAGCCCTGACATTCCTCCAGAGATTTTGACAGGTTATACTCACTGCTGCTCCTGGTCTCCCTCTGCCCTGAGAGAAACAATTTCAAGAAAAAGAAAAAACAATTAAGAAATATAAAGATATTTTATATTATAAGAATTATTTTTGCAGCTGTACACAGAAAACAAAGTCTGTAAGGTTGAAAACAGTGAGCAATTCTAATGAATGTTTAGTGTGAAAAAAGTGGTGTTTGCTGTAACTGTTTGTGAGACTTACAGGGGGTCCATCTGGGCCAGGAGGTCCTGGGTCACCCTGCAACAACACACACAGCATAAAAGGAATCAGTCGACATTGGAAAACCTAAACTACATTTATTTATTCTATCTATTTTTAAAAGGTGCTTTGCATCTTAATGATGTTCAAATGTGCTCTGCAGCCGTCATTTTTAAAGCACCAAGCAGCAGTTTTAATGCAGATCTGCAAACTCATAGAGTGAAAGTAAACATTGTGGATGAGAGGAAAGACACTGACAACACATAAACAACTCACAAAATGATCAATAAATGATTCATCCATTATAAATGATAATAAATCAATAAATGATAAAATCAATAAATTATTAATCCGTCCTTCATGACAGTATAAAGGCAGGGAGATCAGTGGGTTACAGTTACGCTGCTCATGTCTCACATTTAGGTTAGTAAGTAATATTCCAGCCTATGTTGAAATATGTTAGGGTTAGCAAAGTTCTTCATACCATTTCTGTCAGTTTAACCATGTTTGTGAACCATGTTTGTCAACTGGCCAGCAAAAAGCTCTAAACCTGTTTTCATGATTTTTTTTACATTATACATGATTACCCTAATGTACGATAAAGCACAAAAAACTATGAGAATAACCCAGTAAGAATGCAGCACACACAGAAACCTTCCGTTCACATTCCCATATTGTTCCTATTTGGGTGTTTTTGGAAATCAAAAAATGATTAGCTGGAAAAACCCACTCTTAAACCCAAATTTTTAAAATTACTACATTAAGTTTTTTTAGCAACCCACCCAGTCAATACTTACCCAGCACTTTATACAGTAAAATGTCTATTCTTTAAGACCCTTTTATTATCTTCTAAATTCACTAAATTCACTCTAATTAATGAGGTAATTAAACAGCTCCTACAAAAAGAAAATGTAAATAGACCACTGAAAGAAATGTAGAAATGAACTTCATAATAATAAAACATTCAATTTTATTATGCCTAAAATGTTTGATGCTGTTTTGCTCTCTCATGTAAGTCCAACATCCACATAGAGTAACAGAGTTCAGCTAAAGACCACTAACGGACTGACAGAAAACCTGTGGTGAAAACACATTCCATCCTGGATTAGAAAAAGAAACAATCACAGCTTATTAACCTAAAATCAGGTGATCCTCATTAAAGCTGCCGTAAGCCCAGAGTCACACATTTAAAAACAGAAGAAAAGAAATCTAGATCCAAATTACTTTGCTCACTAGATGCAAACTACAGATTTCAAACAGCCCATTTGTCTTAAATATTAGAAAATGTTAAATCCACTCAACTGTGGTCCTTACTACAGAGAAATTATTTATTATATTATTTTCAATATACATGCTGTCTCTTGGCAGTATTGTTAGAAATGGGATTAGTTTCAATTGTTATGATGAAAATACTCCAGTTTCATGATGCAAAATATATTTTGTCAAGACAATGACACTTCAAACTTTTCCAAACTAGCAGAGTGTGTTAAAGATATAGTGTAGTCCAGAGTGTAGTATAGTACAAGTGTAGTACAGTATAGTGTAGTACAGAGTGTAGTGTAGTATAGGGTAGTACAAGTGTAGCATAGAATAGTGTAGTACAACTGTAGTACAAGTGTAGTGTAGTACAAGTGTAGTGTAAGTGCAGCTAAAAATCTAGTTCACACATTTTTGACTTTCAGACTACACTACTGTAATGCACTACAAGGTAGTGAAGCTTCATAAATAAGTTTCATAAGTTTTATAAAACTTCATGAACCTCAAAGAAACTGATCTTCCATATTCATATTCATCTTCATCAGGTGCATCATGGTGCAAAGGAGGATGGATTTAAATAAGAGGGGTTAGATACTTACTGCTGCTCCCGAAGGGCCATCCTTTCCAGCTGGACCATCAGGACCTGTCAAACCCTACGAAACATTTTCACTCATAAACCAAGAGTAAATGGCTTGTAAATGTATTGCAGTACATTATTTATTTTTTAAAACCAAGTTGTAGTAAAAATTAATAAAAAAAAAA
>JBAJNP010013863.1:0-11629 GCA_036877545.1 Yasuhikotakia modesta | reverse complement strand
AACTGCATGAGTGGTAATATAATACTGACGACAAAATATGTTAACATAATATTAACAGCATGAATCACTAGTCATGAGAAAAGCTTTATTAAAGCAAGCATTCAGAGCATTCATTCTACGGTACCCGAGTTTAACCAGACTGCTTCCTTACTAGTATCTGTTAAACAGAATATTAAGCCTTTAAGGAACTTAACAAGACATTATTTAGCCTATTTAACTGTTACTGTGAGATTCAGTACACAAACAATAAGTGCCTGTTACTGTAAAATATACACTGTTCTATACAGATCATAACATACATATTCTAAACATGTGATGAGACCGGTCCATACACAACGTTTTGCTCCTCAGTTTTTCGCATAGTAGAACCATTTGTCAACTGTAAAAAAACAAACAAAAGTCATTTGTAATAATGTTTATTGGATATCTAGTAGTAAAAGTTAAAACAAAATTATTTAAGAGACATTGAGGGAACAAAAATAAACCTGAGCAAGGAATTGGGCTGGCATCTCCACACGGACATGTCTGAAAATGCAAAGAAAGATTTAAGAACATACATAATAAGGCAACAATTATTTGTAGGCTATAATGGAAACACTTACTCCATTGACAACTGCTTTTGCTTCATCTGCTGAACAGCAGAAAGGACTTTCCCCCCCTGAGACACACGTGTTCTTACTGCACAGCGAAAAACAAAAAGCATTATGACTTCTGATGGCAGTCTGATACAGTATCTACTGTAAACTAGATATTGTAATGATCATAAATGGTGTCATAAAGTCATTGACGACTGATATGAAACATCCATGCCTTACGAACAAACTAATGCACATTTTGTGCTACATACTTTATTATATACAGTGTCTCTTACCAGTTTAGTTCCCCAGCATTAGTTTCCTGTGAAATAAGTGCCTTCCAAAAGCCATGGGTGGCTTTAATTGTTTCAGTTGCAAAGTCCTGGAATAAGTGACCATATTAACTGTGGTTTTACAAGACAAGGCAAACTGTRTTCTTWACTCATTTTATGCCTGGTTGAGCGTTAGCGATTCATTCAAMAKAACAGAACTTTATTTATAAGGTTTAATAAACAACACACCTTGTCTTTGAACTCTCCATTGAAGGCAAACTGGTTTTCAGGTTTCCCATCAGGCACCTTGTACCTCCTGAACCAATCAACTGTGTTCTCAAGGTAACCTGGTTTCAGTCTCCTCACATCACTGATGTCTGTTTTATAACAGAGACAATCACACATCTGTGTCACTCATGTGAGTCAAAATTAATGCTGCAAAATGAATGAGTTACCATATATTTACATTTAAATTAATGCATTATGGCAGATTCTTTAAACCAAAGCTCACTGTATGTTTACAATTTAGTTCCCTGATAATCGAACCCACAACCTTTGCACTGCTAATGCTAATGAGACACACATACTTACTGTTAAAGTCTTTTGCCTCTGGGTCTTCAACGTTGATCGCGATGACTTTCCAATCAGTTTCACCTTCATCAATCATTGCCAGAACACCCAGAATCTTTACTTTAATAACATCTCCACGAGAGAGCACCTAAAACAACCAAGCATTCAGTCAGGATATAACTTAACCCATTTCTAAAGACAGACACTGCCAGCAACAGATAATATTGAATATTGATACCTTGTTGCCAATTTCACAGACATCAATCGGGTCATTGTCACCACAACACCCTGTGTCATTATCCTTGTGTCCAGGATCTTCCCATGTCTGTCAGAACACACACACACACACAGTCAATACTTTTAATTACTCTATAGGACAACCACAGTAATAAACCTTATCTCTACTTTGTGAAAATGTGAAAACTTTGTTTACATTTAGATGAGTCATAAAGTACTAAGTGGATTCTAAATTATGTAGATGAACATTTAATGCAAGTGTTTTAGTGCTTTATTCATTTATAAGCTCTAAAAACCCTCAGTCTGATTTGTATGAAGTGTTCAATGTACAAACACTTGGAGGTCGGTGTATGTTTATATCACTTACTTGTGGGATCGCGCCATAATTCCAAATATAGCCTTTGTGTGGGAAAACATTTGCCACGTAGCGCAAATTGCCCTTCTTCACATCTTGCTTGATTGGGTTCAGAGGGTCTTTTGTAGCAATCTGAAAAAAACCCACATAATATTAATTTACAGAATATTCATACTGTACACATTTACAGAGTTGTGAAACACTTAAAAATGAGCATTTTATTTCACTTTTGAAATCTCGTTCATACCTCCATTTTTGCATTTGTCCATCTTGGCACTTCCACAACCATGTGGAAAATATTCTGCAGAGCAAATACAATTCATTTATTTAATAGACGAAAAGAAAGAAAGAATTAGAAAGTGTATTTCTACTGTCAGGCACTATGAATGTAAAAAAACATGTAAATGTACTACTGTGTAACTCCCCAATATAATTTTAATGGAAGGAAAAAATAAGTCTGACAAACTGAGTTACATTATACAAAGGTAAGATAACAGACCAGTACAAAGTATTGAACGATGGACGATGTTGACAGGTTAAAGATTATCCCCTTACAAGTCCCTCACCCATTCAGTAAAGCTGATAAAATTACTGATAGACACCATTCTGGGATTGTAAAATGTACATACTGGGACAGGTGACCCTACGACCAAAGTATTTGAAGTTACTATACCTGAGCTTCATCCGCATACATAGGTATGTCATGGAACGGCGAAATGTACTTTCCATCTGAGTTCTCTGTTAAAATTTTAAAATAAGTTAAAATACATTAATGTACAAATACACAATTCAGTTACTGTTACATCTGATTTATCCTGTAATTCGTTTCTACAACATTGTGAATTTTTGGACCATTTGAGGCCTCCTAAACTTGACCAATACCGTTTATTAAAGCACAGATTTTATGCATCTCTGTCTAATTCATATTTGCTTTATAGTTGTTATTATTAATGATGTAGTTCATATTAATAGCTGAAGCCACTAAACGGTGCAATTGCATGTGCATTGCACCATTATTCACGCATGCATTTACACAATTTCCTCAATACAAAACAATTGTACTCGTTAAATATCCACTTTTGGGTACAAATAAAATTAATCTGCCACTTTATGTTTATGTGTATCAGGTTCATATGTATTTGCATAGATCGTCCAATAAAACCTCACAATTAATGGCCGTGCATAGATTTATACATTCTGAGCAGCCAGAATGAAACTCAATCTCATTGTAAATCTATTAAATTTACGGTTCATTCAAGCTAATGAATAACGCAAGGAAAGCGACACGTGGCCCAACCCCTCTCCCATCCATTCAATAAACTGCGCTGATCGTACAAACGTCTCCGCATCACTTTCTACAGATTACAGTTCATACTTACTGAAATACACCCTGTAGCTCAACGTGTTGGGATTTCCTCTTTCTTCAGTAGTAAAACTCATACTGTGCGTTTAGCTGTGCGGTGATCCCGGCGGACTGTGTCAAGTTCAGCAGCGACTAGCTGGTGGAAATCGAGCATGCGCAGAAGCCGCGTTGCGTAGACGGCTTTCAATGTTTCCGAAACAAAAACGTGTTAACAAACGTAAACATAATTTTTTTTATTAATTTTCCTTTCTGTTTATTCATATAACCTGTATTGTAAATGATTATTCGTTTGCAATTGGGAGTATATATTTTGATCAAAGAACCACAAAACATCTATGGACATTATTATGCATATACATCTGTATGCTTGCCTGAAAAGTAGAGAAGAAAAATGAATGTACATATATTTTATGCGTTATAAACCAGTCAATGGATAGAAATAAAGCTTTGCGATAATTTACCCGTTGACGTCATTTCCTCCCCCAGCGCTCGTCGCTTCCTGCCTGGCGGAGGGAGGGGTCGGTGCTGACGGCTGGGAGGACGAGCAAAGAAAGCCTTGGAAAGCGATAAAAAAGAGGGGAAAGGGCCCGAGGTTTACCTTGCATCGGGAAAACTTACCGCTCGAGTCTGATTAGCACCCGAAGCAAGTGCAATGTCGTCCAGTCGTCAGTTCAGTGAAAGCAGGGCCATCCCGACCAGGACGGTGCTGATCAACGACTCAACGCAGCTACCTCACGACTATTGCACCACTCCAGGGGGGACTTTATTCTCCACCACCCCTGGAGGTAATGCACGCGTGATGTCACAGCAGACCGATCTGGCTGTACTTTGAATGCAGACGGGGTTGTTTATGTTGTCCAGAAGCCCATTAGCACATACAGGCGCCGTCCCAAAGCCTAGCGCAGAGACATCGTGGTGTCGTTTAAATGGTGCTCAAAAATTGTTGGGACGCTCAAATTGATGATGATGATGAAGATGATGTCAAAAATGTTGTGGCTTTAAAATGGATCAAAACAAAAACAGCAACGACAAGCGCCCCCGTGCGTCGCTGTTATCAGCGTGACTGGTGTGCAGTGATTGATGGACAGAATAAAGCAATGCATTCGTTTTAATGCATGCCAGACAGATACCAGTTTCTCCTATTGTGCTGTATTAACAGAACTGTTTTGTATTGCTTGTTTGGAGGTAATCGGTTATTGCATGCTGTGACTAATCAGATAGAAGTTAGATTGAGTTATATTATGTTGCTGCATTATGTCATTAACATTATATTGCTAACTGATTTATAACCGTATGCAACCCTGACAGTTATGATGACATTCCAGGTACCCGAATAATCTACGATCGAAAGTTTCTGTTGGACCGCCGCAACTCCCCCATCGCTCAAACCCCACCAGCACATCTGCCGGTCATCCCTGGAGTGACCAGCAAAAACATCCTGAACGAAAACAAGAGGAATGAAGCTAACAACATCAACAATCACGATGGCAAACCAGGGCAGGGTTAGTCTCTCAAACCGATCTAACTGGAAGAGTTTCTTCTGGAACCTCCCTGTTCTAAAATCTGTCATCTTTTGTACACAAACAATTAAATCTTTGGGTCTGAACTAGTCATTGCTGTACAGTCCTTAAAATTATACTGTACTTTACCCATACAGATTAGAGCATTAGCAATGCTGATACAGCATTAGAACTCTCTCTGTTACTGTAATGTTACTGTTAAATGATATGCATTGTTCTTATGTCCCAGGTGAAGATGCTCAGTTTGAGATGGATATCTGAGGAAGAGGAACCAGCTTGAAGAACGATCAATTACCTGGAAGCTGTGTACCAGTGGCTTGGCTTGTAGAACCCAATGTTGTGAGCCTCTCTTTTAGCTCTCTCTAGCTGCGGGTGCTGAATAATCATGGGGATAAATGAGTACAGTTTGCCCAACAGGGGCTGCTGGTGCCCTGAAAGTTAACCAGAGATTTAAGTTTCAGGGCAACCATCAGCTATACTTGCTAACATCACAGAGCAAGAAAAATATTCTGCATTGCAAGTGCCCAGATTTATTACTTGTTTACTGTAATAGACTCATAAACAAACCGGCCATCAGAGATTCACTGCTGATAATACAGAGCTGTTTTCAGTACACTGTCACAGTTAATGCTCTGTAATAGCCATTACTGTCTTTGTTCACATGTACACTTAAAAATCAGTTTGTACATGTTCTCCCAAATTTAATATTTGTTAAAGGAAGGAAACAGCCTCCAAAAATGGAAAAATACTGAATCCTTTGACATTTCTTGTAATGCTAATAAGGGACGGCAGGATTAGCGTCATAGTTTTGGTTCAAAGATTAAAAGAAATTCATTTTCATTCCAAGTATTTGATATCATTTAAACATCTGTATACTTTTGACTTTTCTGTTTTTAAGATTTCAAGGTTTTCAGGTGTTTGTTCAGCTCAGAAAAATAGAAAAATGAATCTTCAAAATAACCGTAATCACACAAACTGAATCGCTTTGCCAAACAAATGAAAATCAATATTTTTCTTATATTCTTTCTTCTGAAGATTAATTAAAGGTTAAAAAACACCAATCATAATTTTGAAGAGCAGACTGTTAGTTTTGGTCAGACTGAATGGTTGTAGGGTTTAGACTCATCTGGTAATAGTATGGTTTGTTCCGTGTGTGTGGTAAGTTTGTTCATGTGATACTTGAAACATCAGCTTTGTAGTCCTTGTAGCTGGTTAACACTTCTGGTCAATGGTAGACAGCACCTAGCGCTGTTAGACCGGATAAAACATTTCATATACTTTATGAAAAACTACAACAAATAAAAGCTGGTCTCAGGAAGTTGTTGCGCTGTGTACCTAACCAGTACACCTCTGACTGCCCCTGTCACGGGAGGAATAACGATGAATATTTAACATTAATGTCATCTGTGACATCTGATGTCACTTTCAGATTACTACAGTTCTTACAGTCCTTGATAATCAGATCAAAGGTAGAAAAGCACTGAAGTTTTGTTTGGTCATTTACTGTATCTCACAACTACACAATGTGAAAGTTCAAAGATTCTTTTAAAGGTGGATAGTTTTGTATTGACCAGACATTCATATTTTTGGTTCAGATCAAAAAAACCTTGAAAACTTGAATTGAACCTTTCAGACACTCTTCTATGCATGTTGTTTTGATCTGCTCTTTAGTTCACTAGTCAGAATTATTAAAACATTACTGAGTTAGCTTGTTTTTTTGGGATGCCAAATTTTGTGGAAGCTTTGATTATTACTGAAAGATAAATAAACAAAGAGATTATCCAAACCAAGTGGCTTAAAAGAGGATAAAACTTATTCTCATGAGTTTATCTCTTACTGTGTTTCAGATTCTTTTGAGCAGAGAAAGTTTGTTTTCTCTCCAAACAATCTCTTGTGCTTAGCCTCTGTATCCATGCCTTACTTTTACTAAGCTGAGCGGCTGTGTCACATTCAGTTCTCTTGCATACTTTACAGCAGGAATAATTCCATGTTATTTTCTTCTTCCCTGTTGAGTTGAGAAAAAGATCAAGATGTTGCCGTTTTACTAGAAAACATTTCTATTTTTGGAAACATGTTTAATATCATTTACTTTCCTACAGAGATGGATAGATTTGGAGATCACTGTATTGTTTGTAAAACAAATAATGGGTTGGTTGACAAAAAATCTGATTTAGGTTTCACCTTTTCAGTTACATTTAAATTGTATCAAATATTCAATATTGATGAATTGATTTTAAATTCTAAAAACTAGATGCATGTTGCCTGGTTTAATTTTTTTGATGTCACATTTATGTCACATTTAACAATTTTGATTTAAAGGGAAGTTATTTACTTGTCAAATCCCAGATTGTTTCTTCTAAAGTGTAAAAGTTTAGCCATTTAAAAAGATGACTGCTTACTTTTGCTTCATACTTCCCTGTGTCTCTTAAAGTATCAGAAGCGCATTAAACTCTGAACGAAGGGATTTTTAGATGAAAGTGTTTTATTTGAGTTTTATCTGCAGAAAATTGAAACTGTTTTTTTTCTTTGAGACCCTGTTGAGTTTATTTTAATAAAATGCCAATGCCAGTGGACACTGTTACAGCAAGATCAATAAAGTTTCCTAATATCAACCCTCAGTGTTCTTTGCGAAGTGCTTATGAATATAATATGCTTGAACATCATGTGAACTTTGAAATACTTCCTGTAGCCACTAGGTGGGGCATTGTGGTAAAGTACAAAATTGTTGTGACTCAAACAAGAATTTGTTTGTAAATGTACATGTGTATATATGCATATTAATATGCTTATGAAAATATACAATGTTATTCTGCAAGTTCTGCAGTTACCATTATCAACTATATACAGATTTGGTTTGTACTAAACTGGAGAGTTTCTATGGAATTAGCTGGAACAACTTGGTACTGATAAAACTGTAGTCCATTCACCAGCAGCAGAAGAGGCAAAGTTTTCAATGCAGTATAAAAACATTAGACACGGTGGCAGTGAATGCAGAAACTTAAGCTATAGCCACTAAGCTATTCTTGCAAGCTATGCATTAAATAAGCATCTTATTGACATATTATTACTCCTTTTCTATCGATATTGCTTACCAACTGCTGCATCTAAATTACGTATATCCTCTCTCTTTATCAATAACCGGCTGTATAAAGTTTATTATTCAAAAACTCTGAAAAGACAGATAATGATTTGTTATGACATAAACAAGAATATTAATATTTCTGTCTGAGGCAACTTATTTTTTATCATTAAAAGGTCCTTAACGCATAATTTTATATGCTATTGAACACTCATAACATAAGGCTTTGAATTATCTTCAAGTATTTGGCTCTCTATAGCTCTTGCTGTTGGGTAGGTGGTCTGTTGCTGGGAGATGAAGCTGGGAGAAGAGGAGAAATGATAATGACAATCCAGTCTCTCACAAATAACTGCACTTCATTTACATATAAGGTTTAATTCGCATAAAAGTCACTTTGCACAAAGCGACTTGAAAACTGTGGGGTACAACGAAGAGATTCAATCTAACTACATTTTAACACGGGTGTTATTTACGCACATTTGCAGCGTTGGGCCGAAATTTGACTCCCCTTGAAATTTGGACCCCCCCGCTTCTGAGTGGATCACAGACTGGTTCACCTACTGGATATGCTGCTACCTTACTGGTTTTATTAGTGAAGCTTTCTCCTACACCTAAACCCAATCTTTACCAACCTAATAGGAAACACTAGTTGAAATCTCACAGGGAGACCAAATTTGATACGACGTCTATATATTTCATAGACCACGTCAATCCCACAATCCACCTCGAGAGCGTAAGTAAAAAACGCACCTAAAACGCACTTTTCTCTCAAAACAACATACACGGCGGTTTACGAAACGCACCAACTTGCCTGCAGTGTCAATTGCTAAATTAAGTTATTTTTTATAGCGTTTATATACATTTTATACCGTTTAAAGGTAAAAACGCGATGCGCTGGTGAAGTAATTCTCGCCCCTCCCTCCCCCCGCCGCGCGCCACGCAACTCCGGCGGCGCCGCTGTCAGATGCTGCGACTTCAGTCGTTTTGCTCAGCCGGGGTCACCCGGTGACTCCATGGCTTCAGATCAGCTGGAAAACATAGACATTAACTCAAGATGAGTGTGACACGACCTTCACATTTAACTTTATCTCACAACTCAACGCTAAAGTCCTGAGAGGCGTCGGGAGCAGCTAGCCAGGTGAGCTAGCCACTGTCACCTTGACTTTAGGCTAGAAATATTTGCTCCTCTTAGTGTTTTTGTTGAAACTTTACCCAGTTGCTTTTTATTGATGTTTATATACTTCTGTAAAATTATGATGTTTATATAAAAATGTTCATTTTTACAGTATGAGACTTAATTGACATGCGGTTGAAATGTAAGTGATGTGTGATGCATCAACAGCTAAGATATACATGCCAAAAATTTGCATGCATGGTGTTATTGTTGCTTAGATTAATGTTGACTTTACTGTAAATCATATCCAGCAGAAATGTTTAAATCTTTCCACTATAAATGGAATTTATTGTATATCTTTTTTATTTGTGTAAAATGTTTGATTGATAGATTTGTTTTTATATTGTGCATAACTATAATAAGCACAAATGAAATTATCTTTGTTTTGACAACACAGTGGACCAGGAAATTGAACATGGGAGGTAAAAACAGTGTAAAAAGAAACACTGTAATTTACTTTACTTTGTAAATGCTAGTTAAGCATAGTTAAGTAATGTTTGTTAAAGTTATGAATGTAAGTCATTGTGCAGGGAGAAAATCTATCAGTTTGGTATTGGGGTCCATGAGGTTCAGTAGCAGGGGGTTAGTTTAAAGTTAGTTATGTTCACAGCCTCCTGTGATTTTACATCCAGCGTTTACATAAAAAGCAGCACGATTTACGGATCATTTATCAGTGTGAACGCGACCATGACTGCAGAGTCACCGTGGCTCAGATCCGCGGAGCTTTGTTTGCATGCATCCCGACGTCTTCCAATCCATATTTAGAGATTTTTTTCTTGTTGTTTTTGTTCTGGGACTGTGATTCCAAGACCCAACTGGAATTTAAATCAAGTCCCTGAATAGGGAAGCATTGCTGGTGCCAGGGACTCAGAATCCCAAACTTTCAATAGACCAGCCAGTTATGTAAACATACGACCAGAATGTTATAATGACATTCACAGACCATCGTATATTTCCCAGTGATATCTGTCTGGCACAGACTTGATGATCTGATGAAAGATAAAAACACAAAGATTGTTCTGTAACCGCATTATCTCTGAACTCCAGTGATATCCTGTAGAGTTATTTTGGCTTTATGACATCTTTTGTTAGGTGCTGCAAAGGCTACAGATATGCTTGCTCTCTTTCCTCTTGTGTTTGGTGGTGTTCTGTAATGTCTCGGCCCAAACTTCGCATGGGCCGTCCCTGTGAATGTCTGGTGCCGCCCACACTGCCGTCTGGTTGCCAGATGTACTGAAGTTCTCTCTGGCCCCCTCAAGGGCTGGAACTGTTATTCTGTCACTGTGAGACGAGAACCAGAGAGGCATCGAGCGAGACGGACCTGAAAAGAGATTCTGACAAAAGCACAGCGTTGGTCGCACTGACTCGTGGTTGAGTTGAAACAAAAGGCTTTTATGTTCTGAGTTTCTGCTGGCAACAGGAAACCAAGTTTGCGTTGACAGGATTAACAGATAAAGAGATCTGAACATCTTTCTGAGATGCTAAAACCAAAGGATCTGAGCGCGTCCAGCACAGATGTCAAACCGTAAGCCATTTATTTACCAAACATATAATAGTTGAATGACTTAAACTGATTTTGACTGTGAAACTTTTTACTTTGACTGTGTGAGTTTTTGGTATAAACGCATATTCAATTAAAGGATATTCTCAATACTTTAAAGCTTTAGTTAATGGTTTATAGCAGATTTTGTGAGTTTTATGTGTGTGAGGAAGGAAATTAAATCTTTGTGGTCTCGTCACTCAACTTAAAGCGCATATGTACGTTTACAAGTGGGCCAATTGGGAAATAAGCCAAAGTTAAATGCTAACATTTATTCTGTTTATTATTATCAGTCACAATATAAGTCCATTGCAGCTTTGTGCAGATCATGGGTACGAGCGCCAGCGCAACATCTCAGGCCACTCCGTTGGCACCTACGCAACAGGCAGATCACCATGGCAACAGCATGGCTGAGGACAGGCGCTCGCTACAGTCGCTGAGCATTCGCAACAGCAAAGCCAAGTCCATCATCACAAACAAGGTGGCCCCTGTTGTCATCACGTAAGTGTCAATCGCAACACAGGGGCATTTTAAACTGCACATGCATGCATAACATGTCACACCTGCATGGTACTGGTCAACTTAAATGCAAAAGCATTTGCATACTGTAAAAACACTTCTAATCAGTATTTTTCATATGTAAACACATGAACAAAACTTGTAAATTCACTTTAATTTACTAAATTTTAACTTTTTTTATCTTACCCCATTGGCCATCAGCTTTTTCTTTAAGCATAAGTTTAACAACATTTATTTTACATTGAAATGCTTCTGGTTTTAAGAACACTCACTAGTGTGTAAACTAAGACTTTAATCTCCATACAGAAATAACTGCAGAGAGGAGTTTCAGATTCATGACAAAATCCAATCAGCCAATTACACAACCGGACGGATATCTGACATGTTCCCTGAGCACTATCTAGTGCTGGTATGTTTGTCTTGTG
>JBAJNP010013861.1:0-11630 GCA_036877545.1 Yasuhikotakia modesta | reverse complement strand
ATACACACACACACACTCACACACAAGGTCACCTGACTGTTTGTTTCATCCAAAGCAGCTCAAGGTTACGAACTTCAGAGAAGCTCAATTTGTGCTCATGAACACAAAGTTCATGGAGATCCTGGTATCTGTCCAACATCACACAATGTGATAAATATACAAGGACTTACAATGGGTGGAAATACTTAACAGTTTTAAAGGAATTTCTAAGTGATTATCCATGTAATTATGTGTATATTGTTTACTGTTAAAGAACGTAAACATACTCTAATGTGCACATTAATAATAAAGTGACATATATATTTTATGACAATTTTTCATATTTTGACAATGGAATATGTTGCTATGACAAAACCTGTAGTGGTTTTGAGTGCTGTTACTTTATCAGGTAAAAAAGGTTTCGGTAGTTGATCTAAACTGTTGTGGTTATGGAAACAACGTTTATAAAAAATGTTATGAAGTCTTGCAGTTTCTTTAACAACACAGACCCTTAACATCATCAGGTATCAGTCATCAGTTTTACTGCATTCTGTCTGAATGAAGCTGACCCAGTGAGAGTCAGACATTACAGACACAATCTCAGGCACCCAGGCTGATGGGAGAAAGTCTCCTGTGTTTAAGAGCATCTTTAGCCTGTTAAATGCCATTATCTGATTGGCTGGTTTTGAACTTGAGCGACCGGTATTGCCCTGTCGTCAGCAGGTTTTCCTTTGGTAGCTGAGATGACTGGAGACAGCAGGAAATAACAGAGCTCTCAGAGTTCAGCTCTCTGCCTCTGTTTCACTCTGCCCTTCATCAGGAAGTGCTCAATAATCAATTCAAGGGGCATGTCTCTCTGACAGGCCTTCATCTGAACTCAACCAAACACACTCACAATCTTCTGTCTGTAATTCTGAGTTTTATTAAACTTCATGCTTGTCCCTCACGTTCTGTTGACATTGACTGAACTTTACTCCCCTCACTGTAACAAAGCATGTATGTCATTTTAAGAAATATCAAAAGTTACTGCTAACTATTCTAAAAAGGTACAACAGCACAATTAAGTGACTGCCAGTCCTGCAAACCTCCCAGAGAGTCTCAACATGGGACGGAAACTTAATCCATTAATCTATTCATTCGTTCAGACGTCGCTCGTGTTGTGGAGTGAAGCTCTGTTCTGAACAACTGCTGGTGATGCGTTTCCTGTGTCCTGCTCTATGATGTGTTGATTACTCATAAAGTCTCTTCCTGATAAACACGAGTCCTGATAAACACCAAAACTTGGAAGGCACCCTGAGACATGGAATGTTTTGTTTTCTTTCCTCTGGTTTACCAACATTAAACTCAGTGGAACCCTGTGAGACGTGAAGATCAGACGCACTCGCACCTTCACCCCGATGACACCAGCGGAAGAGTGACACACTGCAGGTGACATCATTAAACATTATTTACTGGAACAATCTAAAAAACATCCCGAGTCAAACTTCACAGTCACGGGAAAACAGAATTTACAATTGTTTGTATTATGGCAATAATAAAAATCTTACAATGCTCAATTTTGCCGCAATAAAACATTTTAGGGGGCTTAAATATAGCCTTACTTTGTTTAAGAAATAATTAACTAATAAAAGTTTTTAATTATTATTAAAATTGTTTTACGTTTTGGATTGAGTAGGACCCAGACAATTCTTAACAGAAGCTCAAGTGCTCAGATCAAAATCTTATTTAGATGGACCACAGACCACAGAACAAACTCAATTATTTACACATTTTCTAAATTCTTTATGTGTCCTTCCCGGAAGTACAAACTACATTCCAGATTACAACAGGGATTCAAAGGAAAGGGAAGAAAGGTTCAAAAAGTCAAAGCAACAGATGAGACTGATGACACAAGCGTTACGATCTGCCCGTCGCTGGAGGTCACATTCCTTCAGTATGTGGGACTGTTTTTTATTTCATCAGCAAACTTTTGAAAACAAATAAAACACATTCTGTGTTCATGACTGCACAGGAAACACACGAGAACACATGTCTACAATTTTCTTTTTGTAAAACGATGAATGAACTTATCAAGCATGAGAAAATGTATTGGCAGATGTCTCCAGAAATCTAGTAAACACTTATTTCCTTCATTTCTGTATAGAAATGGGGAAAGAACGAGGAATAAGTATAACAGTTTTAGACTGACAGAACTAAGAACATAATTCATCGATGCAGTAAGCAGAAATCAGGCAGACAATTGTGAATCTAAACACTGGATATAAAACCAGCGTCCCAGCCAGCAGCGACAAAGCCAACAGGCTTCAGGAAGCGCCAGGGCTGCGTTTCATTCCCAGCATGCTGAGTAAGATAGCACACACGCGATGTGGACTGCCAAGCGTCTCCAGCCATCTAAGGAGGGTAAATGAACGAGTGCTGATGTTAGTTTAACAGGAACATTTCAGTCCATCATTTTAAACATGATGCATGGAGCATTTTGCTACTACTAGTGGTGGTTGAGAGGGAATAAAGTCACATATGTGTCACACACGCTGTGTGTTGAGGACCGAGAGTTTGGAACTCACTTGCCTGTTGTTTATTTTAGGCGTTCTTTGCTATGAGAACAATAACTATCCAATTACTGTAAATCAAATGAAGTCTGTTTTAGTTTCACCAAAACAAATGACAAAACAATGAGCCGGATTAAAGGTCAAGCATTTTCCACCTCGCAGGAAAACACTTTGACATTTGACAGAAAATACAACCCAACAGTTCAATGCCAATCCCACAACAGACAGCAGCGTATTTCTAGATGTATAGTAAGTTCAAGCGAGTGATGGGATGTTGCTGTAGCCGGTCTGACACAGACCTACAGCTAATCTCAGCTGAGTCAGTTTCAAAGGTCATCTTCTGCATGGAATCTCTCAAACACACCTGACCATTGACCATCAACGCCTGGCAGGTAAATTCACCTCTCATTGTCAGACACGCTGAAACGTCTCATCTAAACATCCAACATTAACAAGCAGGACATCCAATCTGCTTTGGCCTTTTAAAAAAATAAATAAATCACACAATAAACATGTGACCTTCAGGAACCAATCAAAACACTCTATTGTAGATAAAACTCATCTTCAGAAAATGCAGTAAAAAGGCAATTACCACGAATATGGCACAAATAGGAAAAATTTATGTTTTTATCCAATAAACGGTCAGTGAAAGCAGGTGCATTTTTTATTAACAATATAAAAAAAGATTGTCCTCTCATGTGACTGGAAGCAGAAAAAAGCTGTTTTCAACATGTTGATCATGATGAGCCCATGTTAAGTGTGTAGCTTGCATGACGTGGCCGTGACATTCAGCGCTGAACCTGAGGCACACTGGAATGTGTGTCTCTCCAGCTCTTACTCTGAGACTAATTTAACTCCAGATACATGTCTGTGTGACAGACAACACAGACACTGAAGTTACCATTTCACATGCTACATTCAAGCAGTATTTTAATAAGGTAGAAACTAAATCCTTTAAGTCTCAAAGCATTTCAGAAACTAAAAAAAACCCAAGACATTTAAAGTAATTTCTTTCATAATTTGTGTAAAGAATGTAAATATTCCAAGTTCAAGCTTGAACGAAACTATGTGATTCCACCAGATTCCAAACAAACATGTAAACACACATTACCATGATCACCGTCACAACACCCTGAATGCTAAGAAACAAACCATTTTTTCCTTTTTACAAATGAGCCAAGAAAAATTAGAACAGACACTTTCACAGTTGATCCACATTCTTTATGAAACTGGAGAATGTTTTACAAAACATACAGGAATCAACAGCAACCCTTAAAATGATGTGATACACAAGCTGAGGCTGTGAAAGTTAAATGAAGACTAACTGATCTAGATGCCACTTGGTTTTAAGGATTCGTTATTGAGTAAAATGACACCGAAACGTTTCTAAGATGATTTCTGTTTAAAACAAGTGTCTTCATATGTTTAAATCAAAGCTTTGATCATTTGAAACTTATGGTTTTTAAGAATTGTGACTAAATAAAGATACAGATACTGTTGACTAACCCATCATGTCTGTAACCCAAAAACACAGAACTCGCCTCCCGCATGGCTCTCCAATTAAGTTTATAATCTCTGTAAAAATCACTTTAATCATTTAAGAGGGAATCAAAGAACATCTGTGTCTCAACTGTGCGAGACCAATAACTTCTCCAGCCTCCAATCTCATTATTCAACAGCCTGGTCTGTTGACAGTAACTTCAGATGCTACATTGTGGGAGTTGGTGTATGAGTTTTATCTGTTATCACAGCTCTGCTGATAGTGGGTCAGTGTCATCTAAGCTCATTTACATGAGAGCTGAAGCCGGATTCAAGGCAGAGTTTCAGCGGCACGCAAGGGGAAAAACTGGCAAAGTTCTTCCAAAATTGAAAACACCTTTGGAACGAGTGCAGTAAACACGATGGGGTGTTTTCGATCCGTTTTATATTTGGAACATTCCTCATCTGTAGTTATTTAGTTTGCTGGGGGTTGTTATAGCAAAGAATGTCTTTTATTTCTCTCTCTTCCGTAACTGAAAACATAGTAAAACAGAAATCTGTAAATAATCATTTACCCAAGACGACAATCCAAAGTGCCCGACTGGTATGTTAAAAACTTTAGTCAATAAAAACTACAAAAACGGAACTGAAGCGACTTCACTGAAACCTAAGAGTCTGTTTGTAAAGGCTCAACATACTGGAAACCCCAACAACGTAGTTTTAAGAGTTTTCACAACCACAGTGACCACAGAATCCACACCATTTGACAACATTTTTACATTTTCCACAAACCCCCTTAAAAAAATCACTGAGAAATACTGTAATATGTAAACATTCTATACGTATTTGTGTGATTAAATCTATACATAAACTTCATAGCCATACATAAAAATGAACAAAAGCATCTCATAAACTTACTCCCAGTAGAAGCCAGTTCTACTGTTAGACAAAACACACCTCACTGCTGCGGGGGAAAGACAAAGTCCTCTTAACATTAGTAAGAACTCACAGCAAAGAAAACTACATCCAACACTGACCTAGATTGTGTAACCTGCTGGCTGACCACAAACTCAACCACCTGCTGGAATATGAGGAAGTTCTGTCCAGCCATATTCAACAATCTCTCAACCTGCTCAGCAATGAATGATGTAGTTATTGCTGAAATTCATCTTTTTACTCTGGGATACGGCCAAAAGAATTTGAATCCAGTGATCCCCACAGACATATTCTGGTTAAATATTATCAAACTGAATTTACACCATCTCTGAAAGCAACCTTCTGCTATAAATGTTAAAGTTAAAACCCAACAGTGGCAAACGATACAGATACATCAGTGTTATGATGGACTGTACATGAGCAAAGACATCACTCACAACCTGTCAGAACGTAATGTAAAACAAAAGCAAGCCCGTTTGATCGTTTTGGCTGAAACCCCCAGCAGTCTCTCTGTTGACGGTCTGATCCTGCTGCAGGACTGAGTTTGTACAAACTCCAGTCAGAGCAAATCTAATGACTTCACCTTACGACAAAAATATTTACGACCTGCAAGTTCTGTCCTAAATGTCAGAATTTTGGCAGATATGACTCTGTGCATGTCCATCTCTTATGTGAGAAGAATGTGGCACTAAATAGCTGGAATAATTCATAGACTGCAAAATGCTGGAATACCTCAAAATGACCAATATGCTCTCCAGACCCTTCAGCACAGTGAGGCAAAAGGGCTGAGCTACATGAGAGCTTAACTGCAGAAGTTTCTGCAGACCATGATCTTCAGCTTGTGATTTTATGCTATTGTGAAGAATTACACTTGGCTTGATAAATAAATAACCAGATCACAGCCTAACAACCTGAGCTGCACTAAACTCAAGCACCAGGACAACTGTAAAGCTACTGAAAATCACAGCATGTTCCTCTGGACCTCAGAAGAGCAAATATTTGATGTTGAGCTTCAGTCATTTGTGTCTGCTGGTAACTGGACAGCGGAGACTCCCAGCCTCACAGCATGTGACAGAACAACAATCATTCTGTCATGGACAGAACATGGAATTCTACAGTTAGAGTAAATGAGGGCGTCTGGGATTAACCTTTAAATAAACAACGATTACGAATTTGTTGACAGAAGGAAATTCCGACATGAGAACCAAGAGTTTCCAAGGACATGGGCAGATACATTCCGTGACTTTAACGTTAGTTTTTTACAATATAACCAAATCCATATTTTCAACAATGACACATTTATTCTATTTATATTTATAATGTAAGTCAGGTTGGCAAAAAGTCAGCTGAGCACAGCCGACCAATGGGATAAAAGCACAAGGATTACAGAGCAGAAATGGAAGAATATACAAACAGATTAGCAGACACTCATTGTAGATGAGTCTGTGACAAAAGACAGCAGTTGAGAGGAGCTGGAGTTACACAAGCTTCTGATTTCATGTAAGTGTTTAGAAGATGCCAGCTTACCATCTCCACACCCTGAGGGAAGGCCGTGTCTTCCCAGTCCCTTCCGGGGAAACGCTGAATGATTCTGCCACATCCTTCACCAGAACCTAAAGATTACGGAGACAGAAAGACATTGAGTGTTTTCTGACCTGGACCAAACAACACACATGTTAAACTGTTTAACTGCTGATAATCACTAATCTATTTCATTTCTGAGAACTGAGAGATCAGTGCTGTGGGGCATTACAGGACAGTCATGATCACAATCCCAGATATTGCAACTGGCACAAACACTCGTACTTTCCTGCTGGTCTGTTTGGGGTCCAAAAACATCTTTTCTGGCTCTTTATGTTTTGACAAGGAAAGCTTTGTGCACACAGTGGGTTTCACTAATTAATGTTTACTAGTGTAAATGCAGTACTGCACTAATACTGGTCCCAAAGGAAACAAATAAAACTAGTACCGGCCGACATCCAAAACTATGGAATTTAACACTTTTTATTGGAACAGCGACTCAAAGGTCAACGTGCTTCTGCCTTTTCTGACTAAGTAGAAGTTTAATGGCTTTAATACAGAAATGGAGTGAAGACATTATTAAATACTTATACTGTGCTAGTTTTCATTCCTGTGTCTGTGTTTTTGTAGGTATGATAGAAATCATTGCAGTGAAAGAGAGTGAAACTACCACAGGCATCATCACATTAAACGACTGGTCACATGACAGACATCTTTACATAGATATTGCTCTTGGAGAATGGTGTCTAATGGATCAGATGTTAGACAGCTTTCAAATTAAAGAGGCCATCTAGGCCCAGCTGTCTCTGTTCTGTCGATGAAATCAAGACATATTTAGGCTTTGAAAAAAACAACATCCACTTGCATTACAATAAATATTAAAGCTTTAAAATTTAAAACTGATGCGAGCTGTCAGTGTTGAGCTGCGTCATGCTCTCAGCGAGTCTCAAACACCAGAGCAGAGATGGAGAACATCTCACAAACATTAGCCTTCTAATCAGATGCATGTAGTAAAAACCTAAACCTGTTTCCCAACCAGCACTTATGAAATTCTCACATTCCAGAACATCTGAACCTGACTGGATCAGAGTTTCTTCACCGTACATCACTGCACGACACATAACATTAAACGTAACTGCCGTGTCCTGACTCTGACCTTCTCAAAAGAACAGAAACATAGTTTTAAGAATCTACTTTCAATAACAGTGGGTGAGAAACACTGTCAGACTGTATTTTCCACTCCATTTCTCATGTTTAACTTGTTTATAGAACATTTCAAAGTCTTAAGCAACAGCCAAAGACACGAACATCGGACTCAGATAACTGGGTGAAATCTGGTCCTGAAACGACCTTTAATCTGACCTACAGCACAGAACATCACATCCAAAACATGTCATGAGGTGTGAGGCTACATGCTGAAAGAAAGACAGAAAGACTCAATACGCAAAAATCTGACATTTACAAAACAGCATTGAGTGATTTCTGCATGTTCTAAGCGAGTGGTGCTTCACCTACAAACTTCAGATGGAATGCTCTTTGTGGTTGCTAGGGCATTGCTAAGCAGCTGTAAAGACTTCCTGAGTGGTTCTAGTGTGTTTCTGGGGTCTGCCCCTCATGTAAGTCTATGGGATTTTATCTTCTGTCAAACAGCGTCTGATTATTTTGAAATAAAAGCATATCTCTTCAGCTAACTGCATGATTTGTAGAAATATTCATTCCTGAATCTAGTGCAGGATAAATTACAAGTTCAAAACATGAGTTAGTTGTTTTGTTCCAAAACAAACTGCATAAATATTTCAAGTGTAATATTCAATCATTTGTGTTTCTTCGTCACTGGAAACTCATCTGACAAGCATGCTAATGTAAATCAGAGAGTTTGAGGTAATGAGGGTCTCTGTGCGTCAGCGTCACTCCTCACCTGAACTGGGAGTTTATACACAGGTGTGCAGGGGTGTTTTCATCCACATCCCCCTAAAAACTCGTCCTGATGTCTAGTTTTACACCACAGCAGTTCACAACTATATCAGTTTATGTAAAGCAAACATTTAGCTATTTAAACGAGTGTCTGTCTGAAGACACCAGAGTGCTCCCCGACCCGGCCTTTACTCTGCATTCCAAAAACAAGATATGCAAAAAAATGAGCATCACTTATCATTTGCATTGTAAAGGGTATGAAAAGATTAACAAATTCATGATGTCAGGACACCCAAATTCCAGGAAGCTTGCCAGCAGACACGAGCAGCTGCGTGGCTAACAAAATAAGCGCTGTGATACGTAACTCACTGGCTTTTCCTAGGGCCTGATACGCCAGCGAATGCAACACCTATCAAAATGATGTAAGTGTCATTTATTTTGGCTGTCTGAAGTCAATCGCAACAAACACAGCATTTACAAAGTTCACCAAAGACAGAGATCTTCACATATTATGAGTTACAATCACAACTGCTGAAATCACCAAATACCAATAAAACCGGGTCACAGATGTCAGCGAGACACACTGGAGTTCATCCAACTCTTCCATTTCAGATATTTCCATATTACAGCACATCTGACAGAGCTCATGTTATCAGCAAACTGAACACGATCCACACAAGTTCATCAACAGTTCATCAGAGGAACAGATTCAGTGATGGACTGATGCTCTTACAATAATGCAGGCAGAACATCTGACAAACTCAATCATCTACTCTATGTTTCTCATGTGAAAGTCAGACACATTGTCTGCTAGGTGATACAATTCAAATCGTTGGCAGCGCTGAAATCAACATCCCGCAGCGCATGAAACGCCAGCAAAGCCCTTTAGGAGGCAATTAATAAGTCAAACATTCATGTCCTCAGTTCAGTTCCCACAGCAGAGAAACAATTATTCCGTATGTTAAAAGCCATTAAACAGCATTAACGTTTGTATGAGCTACACAAGTATTTGTTTTTTTGCCAGGAATGAAGCAGATATGAGGTGATATTAATAAAAACTGTACTTGAAAAGAAGCTGTAGTGAATGAAAACTATATGAATAAAAACAGTGTGTTTATCATTCTGAAGACTGAGGGGGGATATCTCAATCTATCCACAATGATGTTGCTTAATATTGTTTGAAAGGCATGAAATAAAAATAAACACTATGTGTTCCTGTAGCTCAACTGGTAGAGCGTTGCGTTAGCAGCGCAAAGGTTGTGGGTTCGATCCCAGGGAACACAAGTACTGCTAAAAATGTATACCTTGAGCTTGCTGCAAGTAGCTCTCTGCCAAATAAATCAATGTAAATAATTCAATCTGAATGTGTTTTGCTTCATATTGCATGATCATATTCTCTTGAAATATTCTGGAAAGCTACACTGCAGCCATCCAATCATCTAAAGGCACTTAAAGAGCCAAGAAAAGATTACTCATCCCATAACATTGAGATCTAAATAGTCTCTGGACTTCAACAAACTCATCGGAGACCGGAGGAGTTCACAACAGCATGCAGATCCAGCATTTCCAGGTCCAAATATTATCCCAACATTCCTTCACTCTCAAGGGCTTCAGGCTGCCAGGATCACACAAGAATCTGCATATGGAAACATTTGACATCATCCAGTTCTGCTCATGATATATTCAGTGTTCACACCAGGTTTTACTTACATTATGTAATCCGTTTCTCAGCATGCAAGTTCAATCAACACAGGATCTAGTGTGGCAAACAAACCGTAAGGCCTTCATACTGTTTATTTGACTTTATTTTACTGGATTATGATGTGGCAAAAGCAATTAAGTTTCTTGCTTTGCACTTTTCACAGTCCTACACACATCTGCAGCATTTACAGGCCATTCAAGTCAAATACTTCACCTCTGTATGACCAGCACTGCAGAAAAACACCCAGCTGTGGTTTTACACGCTTGTTCTGGAGAAATCCAATTTATAACCAATAATGCAGACATTCCAGAACATAAGGTTGACACATAAACCATCGAAGAATGAGGGAACAGTTCAACCTCACAAACACACATAACAACAGACACTAAAACGACAGACTGAAACTTAAAGTCTCTCTCACTCCAGAAATGCCAACATTCACAGTTATTGTTCTTTTGTACGTTCTGTATTGAGATTTTTTTTATTTTGTTTATTGAATATTTCTATTTTATTGATATTGTGGTGACATTATTCATACATTTATATGATTAAACTGAAAGTTTACTGACTGGAAAAACACATTCCCAATTTCCAGCTCTGGGTATGAAATTTCCATACAGCAGAATTCATGTTGCCAAAAGGGATGGCAGACTCATTCACTTCAGAGAGACAGAACTCTTGCTCCCAGAAACCTCCTCTGAATTAGGAATGTGATTCCTTTACACTCATTATCCCCACTGATGTCAGGAACACTGAGTTACAGCACAAGTCATCCATTTATTCACAAGCAATTCATGAGTTTAAAACAGGGGGACACTGGCTATCTGTTCATGTGAGCGTTTACCAGTAGCGACAGTGACCCTCCGTAAGAAGCTCTTAAAGACCAAATCCTGGAGGAAAACCAAGTTTATCTGATGCCCTCAGTGCAGAACAATCACTTTCTTTCTACACAAGCAGCCAAACGATTGATTGGATTTGCTAATTCTACCAGCTGAACTACAGAAACTGTAAAAAAAATCTCTCTGTACTGCGTGAAAAGACTTGTTTACCAAAGATAGTTTGTCCAACTATAATAAGTTGGTAAGATTTAAGCAGCAACACAAAATAAAATCGCTAGTTCCATGTATGATCTAAATGTCTTTATTACGTCGAGTCTTTTCCAAGGCATGAAGCATCACTATCACTGCTGGTTCAGGGGGTGGGATGGGGTTGCCAGGTAACCTGCCTCAGGTCTTCATCCGGTAGGGATGTAAACATGGGTCACGCGCGCCGCGTAACCTGCAGATGCGGGCACGCGCAGCCCCGTACGCGCTACGCCTTTTCCTGTGCACTGGATTTCTGCATCCGCTTTCCACAACACAGGAAGAGCACGACTGCTACACACACACACACACACACACACTGACCCAAAGCCTGCGGCCAAATGTACAAATCAATGCTGGAAAACAGCGTCTAAATCATCCATTAACAGATCAATACACAAATAATATTACAGTCCTCGTACATGTACACACAGATACACACACAGATACACACACACACACAGATAC
>JBAJNP010013860.1:0-11631 GCA_036877545.1 Yasuhikotakia modesta | reverse complement strand
TGATCTCAATGCTGCAGTAATGGCTTTCTTTCTTCTCAAAAGATTGAGCACCCTTTGCTACCTATTCTGATGCCTCAATTCAATGGATTTCATTAGTACTCTGGGAGACTTTAGGTTGACAGTGGAGACTCCCCTCCCAGGTCAGTCCCCACTGACCTCCCAGACTTCTGCAGCTTTAGGATTAGGGCATCCACCTACTTTCACACAGAACAGGGTGTCATTCATTGCTTCACAGAGTGGGCTGCTCTCTTCTTACCAGAAAGACAAAGCAGGACTTCCCCCTTCCAGGCAGCTGAAGCCATCAGACTGAAGTGTAACCCTTCAGCCAGTTCAGAGTTCTTGTAGCTGGATGATTGGTTTTTGGGGCCACACAGGAATTCTGCCCCAGTACCCTTTTTCCCGGAGGTGCATGAGGAGGTTCAGAAGTCATGGAAGGGACCCTTTTCTGCCTGAAGCTGCTTTCCTGCCCCCTCCTCTCTCACTAACCTTGATGGGGGGGGGGGGGATGCAAGGGATATGCAGTCCAGAAGCACATCCTCCTAAGGCGCAATTCCACCTCCACACCTCTGAGGCCACACCTCAAATACTGTCAACTACTTCCTGGGACAGAAAGCCATGGGAGTCAGTTGAGTTAAAGGGCTGACCCTGACCATGCACCCCTGACCATGCTCACCACCTGTTCATCAAGAGGGTGGGGGCCTGACGACATGGCTGGCTTTGTACCCAAGGTTCCTACCACCCTTTTAGGGATCACATGGTGAAACTGCAAGCATTGTCTATAGAGAAGTAAATCAAGCACTTTTTTCTGTGTCCTGTTATTGCCTTGCACATCTACATGCACTGCACACAGAGCTTCAGGGTTGGGGGAAATAGGTGTTGTAATTCCCACTGGTTAACCCTGCATTAAGACTCTAGCCTGTGGTGAGCAAGCTGAATCTTTTCAATGAGATTCAGCCTTTATACTGGACTAGGTGCACCATATGTAATGATTCAGGATCTCCTGAGATTGGGAATCTTCTCTATGCTGAGGAATGATGGTGTTGAATGCTGAACTGAAGTAAATGAAAAGCAATCAAACCTATGCATTCCCTTTCAGGAACACAAGCCGCATTGTAATGCTATGGGAACGCCTCCATCATTTCTCCACTCTGAATCACATGTAAAATCCAACCAATTGGGGTGAAAACATCACAGAGGAGGTGATGTCATGACTGGCAAGCTTAAAAGCTTGTTGATGTGGAGAGTGTTAGGAACCCTCTGTGCCCCTAAATATGAGGAGTTTGTGACTCGCTTGCTTGACGAATGCTTTTTGAGCAGCCAGTCCGTACCTCCACGCAGAAGCCTTCCTTTCTTTCCTGACTTGAACGCTGAGGTGTCCAAGTCATGGGAAAGGCCATAATCTGTACACATATTTACCCCTGCCATTAATGATTACGCTACTGTGGTGGGGCTAGACAAGTATGGCTAAAAGACGATGCCCCAGGTAGAGCAGAATCTTGCCAGCTAGTTATCCCCTGGCGAGGCATCATTCTTGAAGGCTTTGTTCCTGCCCTCTAAACCATTTAGAACCATTTCAGTGCTACTGGGCAGGGGGTACACAGCTACAGGTCAAGCGGGCACTTGCCTACATACCATGTACGTCCTTCAGGCATATCAGGCTCACCTGTTGAAAGACCTGGATGAGGGTGGCAATTTCACACCTGAGCACCTGAGTGAGCTTCAGAGAACCGCTGACATCTTGTTGCATGCCACCAAAGAGACCACCCATGCAATATGACGTCTATGGCAGCTCTGGTGGCAGCCAAGAGACACTTATGGCTAATCCTGTTAAAATTAAAGTTTAGGACAGGGTCTTCCTTCTGAATGCAAGCTCCCTCACCATCTGTTGAGTGGTTGGGGTGGTAAGCGAATTGCAGGGAGTCTAGTGAGGGAACAACAGGGTCTGTATTTTCCTCAAGTCACCCCTTTCAAAGCACTTCATGGTGACAGGTGTAAGTGCAACAGGACGGTAATCATTGAGGCAGCACATTGGGGACTTTTTTGGCACAAAGACGATGATGGTGGCCTTGAAGCACATTAGAACTATGGTGCTGCTCAGAAAGATGTTAAAAATTTCAATGAAAACATCTGCCAGTTGGTCTACACATCCTCTGAGCACCCTACCAGGAATGTTGTCTGGTCCAGAAGGCTTCTGCAGGAAACTCTATGTAGAGTCTTCCTCACATCAGCCCTGGTTAAAGACAGCACCTGGTCATTGGGGGAGGGGTTCCTTGCCATTACACCAGACATATTTACAAGTCATTCACCTGGAAGGGAGGCATCACTGTCACATGCTGATGGAATTTAGGGAGCACTGACAAAAGATTTGCATGATTGAAATCTCCAGCAACAATACACAGTCGATCAGGGTTAGGGTTCTGCAGTTGGCTAAAAGTCCCATAGAGTCTGCAGAGCGCATCACCAGCATTAGCGCTGGTTGGAATGTAAACACAGATAATGAGCACAGTAGTGAATTCCTGTGGTTAATAAAAAGGTCTGCATCTAACAGTCACAAACTCCAAAAGCAATGAGCAGTAACTTGTAACTAGCACTGAGTTCTTGCACAATATGTGTTGATGTAAACACACAAGTCATCATCGCAAGCCTTACCTGAAAACAGTCTAGCATGGACCGCCGCCCTCTTGCTGTGCTTCTGCTTTTTCATGCACCACTTGCAGTGTCCCCTCCCCCAGCCACTGGTACTTGGCAAAGGGCTAAAGGCCTGGTCCCCACAGCACATCAAGATTGTGTAGCTTCTCCAGTAAATCATCTTGTAGAGTGGCTGCGGTGATGTTATTGAGCTTTAGAAGTGTCTTACAGAGATATACACGAACATAGGTTGCACTGATATCCATGTGCAATAAAAATTCATTAAAAGACAAAATAGCACCATTTTGTATCCAGAATGGCCGCTGCATGTTTATGTTGTGCCGCCATCTTGGTATTTTGGAAATGAATGTTAAACAATTAGCATTTGATCTGTGGCCAATACTGCTTCTGATGAACTCAAAAATAGAAACACAAAATAGAAAAACAGAAAATACAGTAAACACAGAAGATAATAATTTATCATTTTAATTAAAAAAATTATTATTATTGAATTGTTTCAATATTATTGAATATTAATTTCAATATATTAGACTGCCTATCGTTCCAAATTGAATTACAGTTCTAGATCCTGTTGGGTGTTAAGACTAAATAAATGATTTTTGTGTGAACTATCACTTTAAATTTTAGTTAGATGGACATAAGAGCAGAGAAACATAAGAGAAGGAGTGGAGATAGTTACTAGCTGCTAGTTACTAGCTACTAGCTAATGACATTGGGACCCACCAGTAGCCATCTATTTATAAACAGTATTTATATCAGTGAGATCTTTGCTGTCTGACCACATTAACTGTTTGATTAGTTTCTGTAGTGGTTATAAATAAGTGTGCAACTTACTGCTCATCAACTTCTGCACCCTGATTAATGCTTAAATATGATCTAGTCCAATTCAATTATAAGACATTTAAAATAAAATGGCATATAAAATAAATAAAATACCATATAATAGTGCATGATGCATAAAATGGCTAAATGTATGTATTACCTTTTTAATGTTTACTTTTTTAAGGATGTGCATTCAATCAATATAAGTAGAATTTAATGTAATCATATTGTCAGTTTTGTCAGTTATGTCTACAGCACAACAGATTGTATAAAAATACATTTTGGTACTTTATTGGACAACCACTTCATATACAGTAGTATAATCTTCTAGGAATCCTTTAAAGGCTAAAATAAAAAACAATATTTTTGTGTATATAATACATTGGTCACACAATAACACATTAGCTTTTTCACATTTTACACTTTTTCTTATTTTAAATGGTTGTACATTTATGATTTTATAAAATTTTCCTCACCTCTAATAAATGTATGCAACCCTTGGATAAATAACCCTCATAATGGGCATGTTATGAGCTGTATGGAGTTTGTGAAGCTCGAGAGTATCTACATTGTAATGACTCCAGTCCATTACTAAATGTGAGGGGGGGGGGGGTTGTGGGGGACGTGCAATAGCAAACACTAATCTGCATATTGCACACATACACAACAATGGGCACCACTTTAGCTGTCAATACAGGGCTTATAATGAAACAACAAATTTATCATTTTCTATTTGAAGCCTCTGCAGAGAAATTACATTTCACTGGCCCACGCTAAACCATGGCCACACCAATTAACTGTTTACACAGTGATTGATACAGGCAGATATGTGAAGAACAATTTATGGAGCTAAAGTTGTGCCAAATCTAAACCCAACATTTTGCAAACAAAGGCAATCACCTTTTGTAAAGGAAACTTGACTGTCAAGCAAACAGATATACAAGGGGCTAATTAAAAAAAGGTGCAGAGGTGCAACAAATAAACATACTTTCAAAACACCATTTATATGAGGCTGTCTGACATGTTATCATAGAAGGTTTACATTAGATATTCTAGCATGTATGTTGTGTAAAGCTTTGTTTTATGCTGTGTTTTAAATCTAAATCCCAGTCAGGCTAAAAGAAATAACATTCAGATTGGCAGTCCCACCTTTGTGGCACTGCTAAAGCACACACTTAAAATCCATATTTCAGTTGTTACAAATGTAATGCAACAAATCATTATTTTATGAAAGCATCATGCATGCAGCTGACTGTAATTCTTTTGTTTTGTTGCTTGGGAGTCATGCATCCTATTTGTAGTTTAAGTAGTGTAGTAGTGTATGATATGCTTTCTATGTGCACAACAATAAGAGAGAAATTAGACTCAAATAAATATGTGTCTTTCAAATAACCCAGACACATTGGACATATTTCACACCCTGCAAAACAATGTATGTGCAATTGCTATATTTGATGTAATCAATTACTTAACATTCCCAAATCTGGAACGACAACAACAAAATATATGTGTGATTATAATGTGAAAACCTTTGGTAATGTTTTTAGTTCTGTTGTGAAGAATTCATTGGTGCAGTGCATCTGCCTCTGATACAACTTGAATGCTTACATAACCAGGGTTGTGTGGGGTGGGTTACATTAAATAGCTAGACGAAATGATGAGAGATGATTGCTCATACTAAATTTGTCACCACAATGATGTGCTTGCCTTAGTTAGAGCTTATAATAATATCCTATCCAAACATTGTTTCTCACTGAACATTATGTCTTGTCACTCATAAATATATTTTTGCAATCTGACATCTGTAAATGCATTATATTCCTCCCCATCCCCCGTTTTCCGTTTTTAGAAAGAGCTTTTTGTACACACCATTCACATGCAGTCTGATATATGCTCAGATAGACGTTATTAAATGTCATGTCTAATGCTTTGTGAGTTCAGCAACCCACCATGGAAGCATATATATACCCTGCATGGTCTGTATTTAAAAATACAGATTTTATCGCCTCCATTAACGTAAGGTATGTTTCTGTCGTACCCTTGTGATGTTTCATGCAATTCACAGTGTGCCCAGAAGCAATTGATAAGCACAATGCACGGTGATAAGCAGGTGTGTTAATGCTGTGAATATAAGGAAGCCTTGTTTAATGTTGAGACACAGAGACCTTCCCTACAGCTCATTTAACAACCTCAAAGGGATGCTTTAATGAACGGCCATTGGCTCTGCGTTAAACTTCCATATTTCACGATAATGAGTCTGTTTAGAGGCTTTCAGTATAACACAGAGGACAAATGCAGCCTGGCAGAGATTGGCGACACAAGGGCCAAGGCGTCTGTGAATGCAATGATTAGATGACCACACTTAGATCATTATTCTGTTTCATTAGTTAACCATGGGAAGAGGAAATGGCTATATCATGCTCACGCCAGTCAGTGAAGTGCTTTTTAAAGGACAACCCTTTAACCCCTCACCCTTCTTCCTGCTTTTCTCTCGCTTGATGTGTCAGTCTGCACTGTCACACTGTGCTGTTTTTTTGTTACTGTTTCAAATCAAAATATTTAATGTAGTTCACAGTTAATGAATGAAATTGATTAACAATATTGATATAGACTAGAAGGTATTCTATCATTGTAATAGAGGATTTTATAAGTAATGAGTCAGAGTGTATCATTAAAGTGGCAAAATTATCAATAATATCACTTATTTAGGGCTAGCTCATTTAGGATTGAAGGATATTTTGTAGTTATTGATGCCAATGTGCTAAAAACTGGTGGTATATTTCCAAAAAACAAATATTCTAAATGTGAGATTTGGGATGTTGATAGATTGATTAAAGGATTATATTCTGCTAGAATAATGTGAACTCGGTTTGCATGCTACAACTAAACAACCTTTTAACCCTTCAGAAATGTAATTTTGCATATGAACTCTTTAATTATATAACCTTGAATCACCTTTAACCACCTAATCATCTTGAATAATATATAATTTCTTCTGCATCCGTTTTAAATTAATTTTCATAAAACTAATTCCTAATCTGTGATTTTTAAGCAAGAAAGTTCCCCGGTAACAAAGGATATTTGCCTTTAGAAAAGGGGCTCCATAATGAAATTACCCATTTATAATTGGATAGTCAAGTGATCATCTTTTACAGTAGATCTTTTACAGACTCATCTCTTGTACTGCTGTATCAGAGGTTTAAATTATGCATGAGGAGAAATTAACCAGCTGTGACACAATGACCGAATGCTTGAGACAAGACCTCAGTTTGTTAGGAAGCTTATTATTATAAAGAATTGTAAGAAAAACAGGCCCGCTATTTTGCTGGTGGATCCCCAGTGGCCCTGATAAAGTTAGAGTTAAACTGTCTCAGAGGAAAAACAACTAACTTTCCAGGTGGAAAAGCAGCTCAGAGGTATTCTTATGTGCATGTGTGTCTTTTGTCAAGAGAGCATTTAGAAATGTATCGTGGTAACTACACAAAAGGAGTGGGATTGTCTTCTCGTGTCTGTAGCTAACTGAGGCTGGCTCAAGACCATTTACTCCCCACTCACTACCAGCTCCAGCAACCATGAAATTGCTGCCAGAAGCATCTTTTTTCATTAGAAATGTTATACAAGACAAAATGACCTTCTCTGTTAAACCTCCAGCTAACAGTGATTGTTACACTGTTGTTTCACAGCCTTGATTGTTGTGCCATCACTGTATATAATAAATGAACTACATTTACCATAAGACAGTTGGAAGTGCAGCTTGTATAAAACCCCATAAGTGCTAATGTTTAAAAATGCGAGTTTTGGAAAGCGATTACTAATGTGACATTACTATGAAGAGACAGGCATCATTAATATGAACCAAGAAAATAATAAAAATAATAAGACAGAACAAACCCATTGGTTTGTTAGTGTTGACATTTGATTACAGCACAGACTGGGTAAAACAATTTGATGTTTATTATGTTATTCTCTTTTATTATGTTATGTTAGGAAACTCGACACTGCATCTGCTTTGATACTGTAGAGAACCAGTGTCAATCTAATTGGCCCACAGCAGTGTTTGATGCTCATCAGGTGCATCTGCAAGTATATTAGGGCATTTAAAAAGGGTGTCATCAACTTTTTTTTACTGCATTTGCTGTTTATCTGTTGTTTTTCTGCTGAAGCACCAGTGGGAAGAACATGTACACCCGGCCTGTCAACAGCAGATGATTTAATGGAGAAAGAGGTGAAGAAACCAAAATGATGGTCATATACCTGGATTTGGCAGGGGAGGAGCTCCTCACACAGCTCGATTGCTTCTTAGCCTCATGGCATATCTGTCGCAGAGTGAACAAAAAGCGTCACCAGACAGACATTGATGTGCAGTTGGAGTGTCCAACAGAAAGCCCTTACTCCTGCCCTGAATGCCAGATAGGCTGAACCTATCAGAAAGAAGGCTTCTCCATTGCAACTAAAGCAGCCATTGAATGGCCAAGGACAAGATCTGTGGCTTAGTGGAATCCATGAAACATTTACAGAACTATTGATTCCCCATCCTTGTCCAGTTCTTTAAACATGTCACCCTGGTACACCTGCAAAATTGCCATAGCGAGCAGGGATGCACCAGCCTGACCCACAAATTAGTTATGTATATGTAATTAGAATATACAGCATCTGCTTTGCCTCAGCAGAAGCAAAACATGACCGGCAATGTGCGCCTGCCTGGCTCCCACCCCAAGCATAGGAGGCTCAGAGTTCCTCTGTAGAAGAAGCAATTCACACATGCCGTGATACAGCCTATGAAATGTGGCACGTAACTCATATTTTTTTCTCTTCTACTTTTTTAGTGCTAGCTGCTTTATAGTACTCATATCCCTCACGCTAAGACCTGACTAACATGCAGATGAACAGGCCGTTGAAAGGACATTAGATCCTGGTGCTTTGGCCAACCTTTTTCAACCTCCCCTCCTATTTGCTATTGCGTCTTATTGGTCTTATGACTTTGCTAGAGTAGGACACAGGTAGAGTAGTGCTTAGCTCCCACTACAGCTCAGCCATACCTTTATGCTGCTGGCCCACTGGTATGATGACACTAGCCTGTAGTCTCACATTAAAAACCTTTTTGTGTATAAAGTGTATAATTATTGATGAGTGTGAAGTGATGATTAGTGTGTGCTGAATTGCACTTGGTGAAAGGATGAAGCCTGAGTGGCTGAAGCCTTCTTTCTGCTAGCTCTCCTCGAATATCAGTCTTCAAGGAGTCTGTTCCTCTTACTACAGGGGGTCCCCTGCTCCCTTGTTGTCAGGCTGGTAAGGCTATCGCTTGCATTAAGCTGGATCACTCAAAAGCAGCATCTGGTTTATAAGCCCCTAAGGCCCTTTGCAGCTTAGTGTGCAAATAGTGTGCTACTGCATTATGCCTATGGTGATTGTGCTTCAACATGGACCTTGTGGCAGCTGCTCCCTTTAGTTATTGTGTTTCCACATGTACATCTTTAGGTTACATACAGATGTGGACATTAAAAATGCACAGGAATGAAAGTGTTATCTTCCAGCATGCCACAGTGTGATGCAGTGTATTTATTTTACAATTTCGATTCTCAGACCCCCATTTATGAAAAAACATGTTTGCATAATTAAATATTGCATAATTAATTTTGTAGCATGGGGTTGATTAAATAACTCGAATAAACCAACAAATTTAATTTATTCTGAGAGGATACATCATACCAAATGAAATATTTCTGTTTGTTTATCTAACCAATTATCATGCTTGACAGAAAAGTTCCAACTTCTGGACAATTTCTGACAGATTAGCAATAGCAAGTTAGCTTTGAAAGCACACAATCCCACTCTCCATTTAGAGCATTCTCCAAAAACTCTCCTTCTCCAACACATGAATGCATACATCATTTGACAGGCCATTAAGATATCCTACTGCCCCGAATGCAATGATTGGACAGACATTTTATGGTTCTGTGATTTCCACAGGAGATACATATTTATAGAAATATATTTAAACTGCTTTACTTAACTGCCATCAGGATTTAAAGGATTATTTTTAACCAGCATAAGATTTCTGTTTCTGAGTTTTAGTTACTTTAGGGGCCACTATTTATGCCTGCATTTGGCAAAAAAGTATATTGTGTTGTGTTGAAGTTAAAAAATATTATTTGTAAATGTAGTGAGGTGGTCGTTGTTAATCAGCCCTGGCTGGTGGCCAATTTGTTGGTATACTTCGGGTACTTAAACAGGTAGCCCAGGTGCACCAGTGTGTGTGTACTGGTCAAAGATCCACTCCGTTTGTTAACCTCCCAGGCTGCAGAGGTAGGTGTGCTTGGACGTACTGTTTGGTAGTGTGGTATTAGTTTATTAATTTTGAGGTTTTTCTTTGTTTAGTGTGTCTGTGTCACAGCATTTGGGTTTTCTTACCTGAGTTGCTGTGAATTGTTCCGTAGTCCTTTATTGGAGTTGGTTCCATCTGCTTTCATTTACTGGGAGGTATGTGTTGGTTTCATTTTGTAGCATGATTTTACTTTAGTATTTCCTGACATATTGGGTTTTGCTGTAGTACGACAGGAGCTGCCTAGGGGAAAGTGTTCCTCGCTGCTTTGCTCCTGTAAATGGGAGCTGCTATCTTTCATAGTTGCAGACGGCACACCAGCTGCTTCTATAATTGTCTTGAAGACAGTATGCGGAACCAGTGTGCAATGACTAGGAAATCGATGTAATTTGTGTGCGAGAGATAAGCCCGGTGATGCTGTGTATCCTCTAATGGTATCATATTGTACTGTTTTGATTTCTTTTCCTCCCTCTTTGGTCCTTTTCTTCTTGTGGTGCATGTGTGGGTGCGGGCGTGCATGTTTGCGTTAGCTCCCTCTCCAGGCAAACGCTGGTTTCAACTGTTCCTATGCCAGGACCACGCTGTTGTTTTGGGGTGCTGATGACAATATTGTGGATAAGAGAATTTGTTTTAATTTGAAACTTCTAGTTTGTTTGGTTTTTTTGTGTATGGTGCTTTTGAGTTTGTTTGATTACACACTGTCCAAGAATACCAACTGTTATTGTCCAGAAACTTTATGTACTAATTTGACACTGTATGCTCTGGTTGTTGCCAGTGAGCAATTATGTGGTGCAGTGGATTTCCTGGCTGGTGAAACCTGGGGTGGCTGCAGTAGCCAGCTCCTCAACCACAGGTCCTGCACAAATTGGATTAGTGAAATGTTTGTGTTGTGTCTTGTCTTGATTTTGTGTTCTCCATCCATGTGATAATTGTCAGATGTTTTACTGAGTGGTTCAGAATTGTGTGCGGTTAGTGTAATAAAGATGTATATTTTAAGTGTACCCATGCCTCTTGCCTGAATTCCTTAGTGGAACGAACCTGTGCGTCCTTTGTATAATTTTTCCCCATTTACTTGGGGCGACGTAGTCCCTGTAAATTCTGCTAGCAAGTTTAACCTCTTTTACTGGAGTGGCCTGTTAGTGGCACTGCATCTTAACCCTTATTGATAAATGTCTAATGTGCGCCGTCTCGCTTGTCCACTTTTCTGAGTGATCCCCCCCTCGCTACATGTGGCGTAGTCACCAGGGTGCATAATTTTCAGACAGAGGTGTGGGGTTTTTTTGTGTGGTGTTTGTTTCTGTTTTTTTTTTACGCCAAAACAACAGCGTGTGCTCTGACTGCATAGTTACCTTTTTGCCCCTTATAGGTGCTGATGACTGGTTTAAAGGGTGTATTTCTGTTTTTGCCATAATTATGGAGAGTGAGTTGCAGGAACTGGTGGCCCAGCTTAGGGCTGACAATGAGACGTTGCACCAGGAGAGGGTGTTCCAGATGCAAGAG
Source organism: Yasuhikotakia modesta (assembly GCA_036877545.1). Taxonomy (NCBI): domain Eukaryota; kingdom Metazoa; phylum Chordata; class Actinopteri; order Cypriniformes; family Botiidae; genus Yasuhikotakia; species Yasuhikotakia modesta. The sequence goes on along the minus strand of JBAJNP010013860.1, from coordinate 338 downwards.
GTTTGTGACACTGGGGCCAGTGCTTCTGTGACTGCCTCTACCCCCACATTTCCATCACAGACCAGTGTTAATTCCCCTGTGGCTGATAGGTTTGTGTTTGTGCCCAGGGATAGGAAATTCCCTAAATTTAGTGGTAGGTCTGGGGTGGGGGTAAATGAATGGGTTGAAGAGGCTAGAGCGTGCTCGTTATATGTCTGTGGCCGATCAAGCTTTCTTTCTTTTCAACCATTTAGAGGGGGACGTGAGAGAGGAAATCGAAATCGTTCGGAGGCGGTGCACAGCGATCCAGAGGCTATCATTAAGGCACTAAGTGAGTTGTATGGGTGTTCCCTGTCATA
>JBAJNP010013859.1:0-11305 GCA_036877545.1 Yasuhikotakia modesta | reverse complement strand
TGATCAACGACGGCCTGTCTGCTGTGTGTGTCTGAGAGTGTGTGTGTGTGAGAGAGAGAGAGAGAGAGAGAGAGAGAGAGAGTAGGGCAGATCTTAAGAGAGACAGTGACAGCAGCAGCAGTGGTGTGGTGTGTGTTTCTGTGTGTTTCTGTGGATTATAGGAGCTGGAGGGAGTTTTGACTTCAGTCTGTTTCTCGCTCTTCCTGTTGCTCACTGCATCATCCTCTCTTTCTCTCTCTCTCTCTCTCTCTCTCTCTCTCCCCCTCTCTCTCCCTGGGAAGGTTTAGATGATGAGATGAGCAGGGCGTTAGCTGTTAGCATCACAGGGTACTAAAGGAGAAGGCAGCATGCCGGCCCCCCTTAGGATGAGGAGGGGGGCCTGCAGGTCGGCTGTCCCGTCTCTCTCCACGATCGCTGAGGAAGAGGAGGGACAGCGAAGCCACAAGAGACGAAGGCGAAGTAGAGGTATGGGGGGTTCAGAGATTGATGTGTATGTCTCCTGTGTGGTGCTGACCTCACACTCAGCCTGTGTGTTGTGTGTGTTTTTGCATGTTGATGTTGTGTGTTGCTGTCTGAGTTGGTCTGGAGCATCATAACATTAGCAGTGATGTACAGTTATAAAGAGTTGATGTGATTTGATGCAGTCACACCATTGTGATGTCATGAGCAGCTATGTTTCTTTCTACAAGAAGACAATGATTTTAGGACATGATTTAGTAACTCGTGTACGTGTGGAACACACCCGTGACTCTCTGGGTTTTGACTGAGGTCTGTTTGTGAAACATTAATAGTTAGGCTGAGACTATCAGTATCAACACTGTCACTCAGTTTGTGTGTTGAAGTGTCACAGATGCTGTGTTTTGCTGCTGTGTTTGGCACCATCATTTTACAGTAAAGGCAGACAGATGACAGCTTCACAGGGTGGGCAGGGCTGTAGGTGGGTCTCATGACCACTCAGAGTGTGGAATGTAAACAGTACTGCGGTTCTGTTATTTGATTGGCCATCTCCACACAGGGCTGGATCATTAATGGAGCATGTAGAGATGTTGAACTTATGCTTTATCATGTCATCATAGATTTAATAACACTTATGTCTTATTATGTGTTAGGACCAACAACTTTATATTATCAGTGTTACTGCTTGAATCTTTCCTTTTGCACAGATTTGGGTCACAAGGGTCAAAAACCCCTCAGAACTCACAACACTGCTGCCTCACAGATAGTATCTTCACTCGTTCATATGGTCACGTTCACACGGAAACATGTTCCTGCTTTACAACACTAACTAGTACAAACTTTAATCCCCCCTCAGCCACAATTGACTGGTTCATTGTTTAAAAACTTTTACTAACATGACAAACTCAAGAATGAAAGGTATTATCATGAACATGTTGTGTGAACAGTGTCAGTATGCTGCTGTTGTTGTTCTTGGATTACTCCCAGGTTACTATTGGATTAACTAGCACCCGCTGGTTAGCAGAGGTTGTGCAGTAAATCCAGACAGAACACTAAACGTGTCTAAATGCTTCTCACTAAATAACTGACCGGGGTAAAACTGTTCAACACAAAGTTGTGGTTTGTTAAGAAATACATTCAATGTTAAAGACAGATTAGATTGATTGTAAATAATAATACATTGGTTTCATGTACAGAAGCACCTTTTCTTGCTGACAATATTTTTTAAAGCAAGGACAATAAACACCAACAAACACAACATACACACTGACAGACACATAAAGATTGATGGTGTGGGTCTCAGTGTGTGATTCACCAGTAAAACACAATCACTAAATGGATGAAATGTCAGGATAAGCAGATAACATTCAGATAACGTTCCCTGTATTTAGCTCATCCTGTTGTGTTACCAAAGAGACGCAGAAGTGTTTTCTGATTGCTCTGTTTGTTGAGCGTGATGTCTTGTGATGCTGACATTAAACACACTGCTGATGTTGTCATACACAAACACACACACAGTTCAGTTGTGTCACCCCTCATCTGCTCTTTACTGAATGTTAAGACTGAAGTCCTCTGGCCTCTCTCTCTTACGGGAAGCTTAGCATTAGCTGCTGTTAAGCTGCTCAGATTTCGGAGGCTAACCACCCTGATACACACACACACACACACACACACACACACTAATCTCTGTCCCTTACGAAGTTTAATCTTCCTGGCCTGTATTGGTACAGTACCTCACACACACACAGTTGGGATATATAATCTCTCGATCATCACACTCAGAGTGACGGATCTGCTGTGTTTTTCATCATTCTTACATCGGTGGGCTGAGAGTCTGGATTCATTTCTGTTTGCATTAGTTTTTATGTTCTTGGTCAGTTAATAAGAACAATAATAATGGAAGTTACCGCCTCTGAACTTCCTGCATGTGTGAATCTGAGGCTGGTGTATTGAGTAAAGACTGTTTTCTTGGCTGTGTAAAAGGTTTTCAGAAGCAGTGAAACTATTCCTGAATTCTCCTGAAATATGAGTGACATTCAAGGTAAGAGTTTGGTTGAAGGTTGTTGAGAACATATTGTTTGTTTTCCTCTGATGATTGTCGTTGTTGATTTATGTAAGGGGAACCGGGTCTGTGCAGAAGCTGCTCTGTTCTGTTGGGTTTCCGGTGTGTTGGTGTTTCTGACATGTGAAGATGTGTGTGGAGGGGTGGGTGCTGTTAGTGGCTGTTTGTGACTTTTGCAGCATGACTGCACACATAAGACAGGCTGGGCTCAGTGACACATACGTGAGTCTCTCTCTGTGCTCTGACTTCAGTTCTGCTCAGCTGCACGTGTGACAGAAACCAGCCACAGAAACAAGATGGCTGACCGACAGACACGGTGCTAAACACTGTTGCATAGCTGCTGTAAGTGATAATTTGATTAACCTGTGTTGTATCTGGTTTGGGTCTGTGTGACTTCCGGTCAGTGACGTCAGTAAGTACTGATCCAGGAACCAGGTGCAGATTAGTAAGATAATCAGGTGTTGGGTTTAGATCAAAGGTTCTGGACAGACATGAGTGTGTGTCATTGTGTTTGTGCTCTAATAGACAGAGAAAATGAGAGTTTCCATCATGACCAAAAATGGCCTCAAGGGGCTTGAATTATAACTTAAATTATATTTAAATTTTTATAACATATATATATTACATCTTCTGTTTCTCAGTTTGCTTTCAGGTATGTCTGTGTTAAATGTTACTGCATCTCAGCATCTAATAATGAGATAAAGCAGCAGGTCACACACACAGACACTTTTAGTTTTTACATCCTCCCAGGGTTTTAAAAAAGTGTGTTTTAATAAGTCTCAGTGGACTTCTGATAAATCCAGGTTAGATTGTATTACTCTAGTAAAAAGGTCTGTGTGTGTTTGTGTGACACAATGAAGATTTAAGTAATCATTTCAGAAATTGCTCTCATTTGAGATTCAGTCAGTGTTTGTCTCAGAAAGGTGATCTCCAGAGTTTTTGGCACTGGTTTAAATGGGTCAGGTAGAGTTTAGTCTCAGGACATTTCTGGATCCTCACTGTCCTGGAAAAATGAGCAGAAATCTAGAGCGAGGGATGAGTTTTATCTCTGTAGGGACCACAGACGCACACATGGACAGAAGATTGAATTATATCAGTGTGTTGTGCGCTTAATACCCAGACAGTAAGTTTATTGTTGTAAATACAGTATTTTTTTATTAACACCTTTACAAAGGTATTATTTTAGAAGATAACAGCAACTTTGTTTGTGACATGACTGGTCATTGACTTTTGCTCATGAAAATGAGTTTTGTTTTTCACTTTTGTTTGTATTCATTCCTTCTTTGTCTAGACACACCATCTGCTCATAACATGACCCGCCAGCTGAATTATGGGTAATGATGAGTGTTTATATGAGCAGTCAAACAATAGCACACGCCATTATATCATCCCAGTCAGTCTGTGACTGAAGGATTTAATCTTACAAGTTTATAATAAACATGTTTATGATTCAGTTGAATTGTTAAATTGAATTGGTGTATGTGTGTTTTGTTGATAAGTGAGTGAGTGACACACAACCGGATGCTGTCTGGTTTACAGTAGGAGTCTGTAGCATCGCTTGTGAGTCTGATGAGAACGGTCACTGACTGTGTTGTTGTGTGTCAGGTGGTTCTTGCTACAGGTGTTTTTTATATTAAGCTTTCAGAACAAACCCTAGATATATAAAAAAGAAACAACACACTGGTATTCTCTTCTTTGGGTTAAGTCACAAGTTTTTGGGAACCTACATAATAATCTTTATTATCACCCCATAATAATCTAAGTTTTCTCTGTGTTTTGCCTGTTTGTGTGATTCAGGCTCTGAGCATCAGTCCAGAGTGGATGACAAGTCTTTGTGCAGCCGGCCGGACTCATCAGCCTCTGGACAGAACAGCTACGCCATTCACAGTTCTGCAGAGACACACACCAGAGCAGGTCACACACACACACTCACACACTCACTCACACATCAGAGCTCATCTAACATGTGTGTGTTTGCAGAGCCTCTCACACTGAAGAATGATGAACGACAGAAACTTGCCCGCGAGCGACGAGAGGAATTGGACAAACAGAACGGTAACAACATTTACAGCAAACAGTTAGTCAGGTTGTTTTTAAGAGTGTACCAGTGGTTTACTCTGTACTTAACTCTTGGTCAGTTACATAAAGACGCGACCCTTGATCAGTGACTCTCCTAGTTCATGAAGTTTGCAAGCGTTTACCAGTAAATGTTTAACATGTAAAGCGCCCTTCTGTCCTGCAAAGAGAGATCAGGGTTGATCTTAGAGGTCACACTGAAAAACTCACACAGGTTTGGAAAGACATGAGGTTGTGTGTAGATGCAGAGTTTGTTTTGAGTTTTGTTTCTGTTTGCTGGTTTGTGCTCACGGCTGCATGCATCACTCCACAGGTCTGGTTGCTGGGGAGAGATGCAGTTGTTATGTAAACTGTTGATAAAGTGATTACCATGGCAACCAGTTTTATACAAATGGCTGAAGGCCACTTAAATCTGATTGGATGAATGCTCTGGGACAGGATGCGTTTATTTGAATTTATGTATTTATCAGGTGCCTTTATGCAAAGTGCGTTTAAACTTGTACTGAGCAGCATCTGAAGTTTCTCCCTGCAGTTATAAAGTTGTGGAGGTTTTGTAGACGTTATGAGACGTGTGTTCATACGCAGCTGCACGGGAGTCGCAGTGGCTGGAGCGAGAGGAGAGATCGCGCATGTTTCACGAGAGACAGCTGGAGGAGCGCAGGAAGAAGCTGGAGGAGCAGCGGCTGCGGGAGGAGAGGAGACACGCTGCTGTGGAGGAGAAACGACGTCAGAAACAGCAGGAGGAAAAGGTGGACAAACATCCTCATGATGTGTTTTCAGACTCCTGCTGCCTCAGCTTATATATTACACTCATATTATATGTGTGTGTGTGTTACAGGTGCGATATGAAGCTGTTATCAGGAGGACTATGGAGAGGAGTCAGAGAGTCCAGCCGAAACCAAACCGCTGGAGCTGGGGAGGCACCCTGTCTGCCAGCACCTCACACAACAGTGGTAAACACACACACACACACACACACACACACACACGTGCGTTTGAGGCGTGTGTTTATATGTCAGGCTGGTGATGTAAATGTGTTTGCAGCTCAATGTCTCTTAAAGCTCACATCACTTTTCCTGTCTGTTCTCCTCCATCAATACCTCTGTAACTCTCACCTGTATCTGTCTATCGTTCTCTACCTCCTCTCTCTCTCTCAGGTTTTGATGAGGTTCTGATGGATTCAGTTGGGCTGGATCAGTATCAGAGTGTTTTTAACATGGGGCACCAGCACCAGCAGTTTTGTATGAAATGTTAATATGAACATTAGTGGCGTTAGCTGGAGCTGCTAGCATCAGCATGTAGCTGGAACTCTCAGTTTTGTGGTCATTATGAACGGAGGCTTGGAAGCGAGAGTTTAACTAGTAGTTCAGACATGACTTGTAGCTCTTTGTAGCAGTTGTATAGAGAGACAAGCCCACGCTTTAGTAAAGATGTAGTTATGTATTTAAAGTGGGCATGTCTTAAACGTAGCACGTTTGTTTCAGTTTCTTGTGACGTCTTCATCTTTATTTGGATGATTTGTTTTTGCTCCTGTAACTTTAAGACTTCATGTATGTGACTCTGTTGTGTTTGTCTCTGTACTATAAGCTACATTGTGAATGTTTAAATAGAGCCAAAATCACCATTTTGTATGATCTGGCTGTAAAGTCTAACAGAGAGTTAACTGAGACACACAGATGCTGTTGAAGTTTTAGGATGTCATTATATCTGTTCTGAGACACACAGATGTCAGGCAGATGGTGATTTAAGCAGAAAAGCTTCTGTCATGTTCTGTAGTGGTTATCATTAGATATAGATGAACACTTTCCACAAACAAACAAGAACAACTGCCACAGGCAACACAGACCCCTGACCTCTGCCCCTGCTGTCTGACTGTCCTCTCATCTTCACCTGAGTTTACCTGAGTTGAGTGTTGTGTCTGTGTTTGTAGATGCTGAGAGAAAATCAGTTTCCACCGTGAATCTGTCCAAACACACGGATCCGGTCATATCCAAACGCCTGTCGTGCTCCTCAGCAACACTGCTGAACTCACCAGACAGAGGTGAACACTCACACACACTCCTATGTGCTCACACACGTATTATAACAGAAACCTGCTGCTACTGTTTGCATTTGTTTTAGATATGCATTATATAATTAAAGAGAAACATTGTTTAAAATCAGCACATTAAGAAGTACTTTGTGATTGTGTGTTTTGTACTAATTGTGTGTTTGTTGTCTTGTTGCTCCAAGGCTTTCAGAAGCAGACATCTCTCTCATCCTCCTGCTTGTCAAAAATAACACTCCCTAAATCCCACCTCTCCAGAGAGAAGAGCCCTAAGGACAAATCTGCAGGTGGACATCAGACCATACGTGTGTCTGACAGATTAAATCTTTACTTTAATAACATTAGTAAGAGGTGTGTGTCTGCGTGTGTGTTCAGGTGTGCGCCGCATGCCTCTGACCCCGTGGGAGAATACGGTGATCAGTCGACTGCAGACACCGACACACTCTTTTCTGGCCAGGAGTCGCAGCGCTGTGTCTTTATCTGGTGACGCAGGTATCGCACGCTGCTTTCATACACCTGCATTATATCAGAGTTTGACTGCAGTTTAACTAAACTACTACATGAAACTGTAGCTGTTATGCAGTCAAAGGTGGAATCACACACATGAGAGAGAGAGAGAGAGAGAGAGAGAGAGAGAGAGAGATCTGTCCTAAAATCTCTGTTCCTTCTTTTCAGACAGTGATCTTCATTGATGACTGAACTTGCCTGTTTTCTTTCTCTGTAGACACTAACACACTCTTCTTTTCTTCTCCTTTCATTTTTCTGTTACTCATTCACCCTTTCTTTTCTCTTCTCCACTCACTGATCACATCTCACGTCTGTGTTGTTTGATTATTTATCTGATAATATCCTGCTGGGTTGGTTGAATGTGACTGCTGTTCAGTGATCCCCATTTGTCCTCGCTCAGCCTCCTGTCATCCAATGACAAGCTCAACATCCCTTAAGTCCATCCAGTCATGCAGCTCCGAGCGACCAATCAGAGCAGGTCCCAATCTGGGGAAACCAATCAGAGCGGGTTTTGTTGCTTCAGACACAAGCACTCGCAGGACCACCCAGAATATCCTGGTAAGTTGTAACAAAATCAACATTGCATAATATAAGATAAATATTATACATATATATTACACATATTTATTTGTTTCAATGTGTGTTTGTTTAAAACGGGGGAATATGTGAATGTTGTGCTTCTTTGCAGGTTGACAGGAAGGACAAGGACTACGTCAGGAAATCATGGAGTAATTTATCATGTCCCACATCCACTCTGAGTCTGTTCACTCCTAAGAGACCTCCTTCACCTGTCCGGACCCCCAGCAGAGTCAGCAATCCATCCCCCAACAGGTGCAAATACACACAGATCAACAGACCTACAAAACACATCAGTCTGATGCCTGTTTCCTTTCACAGGAGTACAGACAGGCCTGTTAGATGTTTTAAAGCATGTCATAATTAGCTTGTAAAATATATAATGAAAGATATTCAATGACAATCGGTGACCTGAGGATGTTCTTAACAGGAGGGGTCGGCCTTCAGCTTTCGTGTGGAGAAATAACTGTTCAAAGATTCTGCTGTAAAGTATTCATTTTGTGTTTCATCCTGGTGTGTGAATTACTGTTCATTCACTTATTGTTTCTGTCTTTCTTCTCAGAAGCTCCAGTGCTAAGCCCTCTCAGAAGACTTCTAACTCTAAAACATCCAGGTCTCCACCTCCTCCATCCTCAATTCCTCTCTCTGCTAGTAACCCCTCCTTACTGCCGGGCAACCTAAGACCCAACAGAGGGGCACCAGAGAGCCTGAGAGTGACCCCGGAGGGGGGCAAAAAACCCAGAGACGCTGTCATGGACGCTGATCCTCCTGCCACCAAATCTGAACCTTCTGCAGGTCAGTGCTGCTGCTTCAGCATAAATTAACTACCACAACCCATCATTAACTACCACAGTCCATCTCTACATGAGCTTGAATTTAACCAGCTAAAGTTAACTGTTCCAGTTCCTCTCCTCCTCTGTTTAGAAGGTGCTGGAAGTCCTCCACCAGCCCGACCTTCTGCAGGAACCACAGACCCTGAGGAAGCGTCTCGTCTGCTGGCTGAGAAACGACGACAGGCCCGAGAGCAGAGAGAACGAGACGAGGAGGAGAGGAGACAGCAGGAGGAGAGGAGACAGCCGGAGGAGGCTGAGAGGTGTGGCAGATGTCTTATGACATTAGTGCTGTTGGTCACATGTTAATGTGATAACTGCTCATGTAAACATTCAGTCATGCATATATGATTGTTTCAGTCAAAAACAACACAAACCTGTGTGATGTTATTTCTTCTGTGGGGTGTGTAATAAATCTGCAGAGGAGCTCTGCTGCTGTTCTTGTGTCTGAAGGTGCAGCAGGGAGGAGATGACCCGCATGAAGACAGAGGAGCGAGTGAGGAGAGAGGAGGAGGAGCGGCAGCAGGCAGAAGACAGGAGGAGACGGGAGGAGGAGCAGGAGGAGTGGTTGGAGGAGAAGAGAGCTCAGAGAGAGAGAGAGGAGTCTGAACTCCTGCAGAAACAGGTACAGAATGAATACTGTGGATCCCTGTGGCACAGAATTAGTTCTGTTGACGGTTTTGTTCCTCATATTTAGATTAATCTCAGGATATTGTAAAACTGTGTTATGTGTGTTCAGAAGAAGGGGGTGCGGCAGAGGGAGGAGTCGGATCGCTTGCGTCTGGAGAGAGAGAAACACTTTCAGAAAGAGGAGGCGGAGAGACAAGAGAGGAAGAAGGTCTCTGCTCTGCGTCTTCAGCTCATTCTGATCAGCAGATGATATAATCAGGTCAGAAGTTTATTATCTGAGTGTTTGTGTGTCACAGCGTCTCGAGGAAATTATGAAGCGCACACGGCGATCTGACCAGGTAAGAGTTCACACCTGAGAATTACTGTCTGTCTGTGCCTCTGAATAAACATGATTGTTTGTCTCAAACACATTGTGGTGAAGAAGACGTCCCCTCAGACAAACGGGGACGTAAGCCAGCAGAGATCACAGGATCCAGGTGAGCTATCAAGACTGATTCACTTCAGAGATTCAGTGTTATTTAATTCACCATTCAAAAATAATCTGAGATGACCAGTGAGCAGCTTATTTTTTAAGGGACAATTCAATTCTTTCATTCAGTTTAATGCTGTCAAGTAAGCAAACATCTAAGTGAATCTCTCTCTCTCTCAGGTTCAGTGTGTGTCAGTCTCTCAGGCAGTGTTTGGACTCCTCAGGCCTCTGACACAGAACACAGTGACAGTAACGGACACACTGAGCCCAGCTTCATCACACCGGTGCTGCCCACTGCGGGCCACGGGTCCGTCCAGCACATCACACAGAGCTTTAGAAAGCTGTTCACAGCTGAAGAAAAACATATTTAATACAAAATAATGATTGGACAGTCTGTTAAAACATATATGCTATAGTTATAAATCAGTACAAAACTGTTAGATTTGATGTAGAGAAAGATCTGCCACTTATATGACTAAAGTCTGTGTTTTTACTGCCCTCTGCTGGTGGGTTGATGTTTCTAAGTTGAAAGCACAGTTGGAGAACCTGACAGTTTCTTCTCCACAGTCTCCTGGCAGCCCAGCTCAGAGAAAATGGTGTTGAGACCTTTGAGGAGGTCATAGAGATTTCCATGCCAACCAAATTGTCCCGTCAGGATGGAGACGGAGAGGAAATGGAAAATGAGGAAGAGAAGAAGAGGAGGATGCCCTTCGATGCCTTCAGAGAAAATGGAGGGACTCACAGTGAGAGTGATCTGATGGAGAACCCAGCAGAATAAAGCTCAGGTGAGTCTATCACACCTCAACATCTCACAGCGTTGAGTTTGTATTTGCCTGTGTCACAATCACTTTGTAATTTGATTGGTTTATCATTGCAGGTGTCAGATGAACATTTTATAATGATGGAAGAACCAAACGCAGCGCAGGAGAGACAGGAAATGTCAGAGGACCCCCCCACAGCCCCTCAGGTTATCTGACACCCCATCATCTGCCTGCTGCAGCTGCAGTGGATCAAACCAACACGCTGTTATCAGCCGGGGAGAACCGCTGCTGCACGGACTCAACATCCAGTGCTTGGATTGTTTGTTGTTGTTATGGAGATGCCTGTGAAGGGCTGAACAGAACGAATGTGTGGAAGGAATATGAGAGTTGGTTTTTAGGTTTATGTTGAAACCTCCTGGTTTTGCTCTCAGCCGGTGTTAACCCTCTGTTTTTCCCTCTTTCTAGGACTTGGACATGTTTTAGCCTCTATGAATTTTGCTGTGCTAGCAAACGCCTCATTTCAGTCCAGTCCAATCTCTCGTCTCATTAAATGATGCTTAAAGATATTTAATGAAAAGGAAGCTGTGTGAGGGGGCGTGTCTTAATCTCTAGCCATGTAAGATAGACCAATCATTTACAATCAGAATATCTTCATATGTACAATAAATGATTTAATGCAGTAATCACAATTATTTATTTTTGAAATGCTGCTTTTTTGTGTCTTTCCTTTGCCTGACAAGATAAAGACAAAATGTTTCAAAGGTTTGTCAGTAGACCTGGTTTCATTTGGAACAAACATCATTCATCAGTCTGTCTGTTTCCATCAAGCCCATGAGATGCCATGATGCAGTGATGATGCAGTGATGATGGGGTTATGATGCAGTGATGATG
>JBAJNP010013858.1:0-11632 GCA_036877545.1 Yasuhikotakia modesta | reverse complement strand
AAGTGGCAGTTTTGCACTGGTAGACATTAAAAACTCAATAAGGTTTTTTTAAAGCATTCACTCAGAAACAGTCGCTGGAGTACAAACACTTAAGCTTTTTTATTTGTTACTGTGTAAAACCCGACATCTGGCATTAGAGAAATCCACACAAATCTTTTAAGATTGTGTGAGAGAGTCACTCCCTGTAATATATAAACAGAGTGAATATTTGTATTAAATATTGATCTGATCTTACATCATTACAAATGCATTATTTTTGGAGCATTGCGCTAGCAACGCGAAGGCCATGGGTCAGATTCTTAGTATGAAAACATAAACTGATAAAATGTATAGCTTTAATTTAAGTTGCTTATAGAATTATTGAATAGAGATGATTTATGCAAAGGCTTAAGCATTGGAGAAATATGTGGGAATTATGTTTAATATTGGTATTATGTGTGCATGTACCGTTATGCATATATATAATATATATATATGCATATAATTTTATCTTATTATATAATATTTATATATAATAAGATAAAAAGGTTTCCCTCCTCGTTTAAAATCCTACAAACATCTGTAATAACATCTTAAAACAGCCACCCTGTGGAAGACTCTGGACAGTACAAACCTACACTAACATCAAACACTAAATATCAGCAAAACACGGTCTTAAATCAAATAAGTGCGTTTTTATTTCCTCCTGACCTGGGCCACAAAGCAGATGTTCCTCCAGTGACGTCAGCGGGATGAGAGGGGTTCGCCTCGCGCATTGGGAGAGAGTCACAGGACGAGATGAGATGAACTCGGGCTGGCTCTGCACCATCGCCAAAAGGACCTCCTCCCAAGCAAGAGGCCGAAGTTCGGGTCGTCTCTGACCTCGATTCGGCTCGGATGCTTTAGCAACGATATCCAGACCGAGTGAGTGTGGGACAGACGCGGATATATTTGGGATACGGCTTTCGTCTTGCCATGGGATGCACGCTGAGCGCAGAGGAGCGCGCGGCTCTGGACCGCAGCAAAGCCATTGAGAAAAACCTTAAGGAAGATGGATTAAACGCAGCGAGAGATGTCAAGTTACTGCTGCTCGGTAAGTGTGTGTGTGTGTGTGTGTGTGTGTGTGTGTGTGTGTGTGTGTGTGTGTGTGTGTGTGAGACAGAGAAACCCGCACTGACAGCCCGTGTCTTCGCAGGCGGAGGGGAGTCTGGCAAGAGCACCATCGTCAAACAGATGAAGTAAGTGTGATTCTGGTTGGTTCCGCTGGGTTCTGCAGAACTGTCCGGCCTGCGCTGTTCAGTGCGCCGGTGCTGAAACGCAAGCGATCCCGCAGAGGATCCCGGTGCTGATGTTGTTGTTTCCCCTGGACAGTTGTGTGAACTTTTGCACTGATGTGTGCGACAGATGTTGTGTTTTATGTGTTTTGCCACGTTGTTCATTTTCCCCCTTTGCTTGTTTAACAAAGAGAGAGAGAGAGAGAGAGAGAGAGAGAGAGAGACTGTGTATGTAGGCATTACTGTGTTTCTCTGTATTAATTTAAATGGCTGGGTTTCAGCTTTGATCCCTGCAGTATCGTTTAGAGTTATTGGACCATTAAACTGATTAAGCTAAACCACCTAACCTTACAACCTCACAACTACACAGGAACTACTTAGATATATGTATAGATGTATCAACACAGTCAAAATGATGCATATAAATATATATTTTACATAAATGTACAGTTACAATTTAACTTTTTATTGCATTTATATAGTTGTTGCATAGTTACATTTTAACTTTCCACTTAAAACATTAAAAATGATCAGTGGTTGAAACACAAAACCTTACATAGAACAAGATTATTGCATCACACTACAAATCACTTTACTAATCTAATCACCCTACTAAACAAACTACTAATCATTCGACTTGATTGATTGTGTGTGTGTGTGTGTGTGTGTGTGTGTGTGTGTGTGTGTGTGTGTGTGTGTGTGTGTGTGTGTGTGTGTGCATCTATAATGGCTGTTGTGTATGCTTCAGGATTATACATGAAGATGGATTCTCTGGAGATGATGTAAAGCAGTTTAAACCGGTGGTCTATAGCAACACCCTTCAAAGTCTTGCGGCTATCCTGCGAGCAATGGAGACCCTCGGGATAGAGTATGCAGACAAGGGCAGAGTTGTACGTATACACACACACTCACCAATAGCAGTAACACAAAACATACTTTATAAGATAATATTAATTATGAATATACTACAGTTTTATTGTTATATTTTATTGTGGGCTAGTTAACTTAACATAATGCAATATGACGTAAAGCGATTGCTGGATGTTATTAAAATGAGCTAATTATTGTACAGTTAGATTATTGGTTGGTGCAAAACAACAGGATGCAAAACTGTCCTTGTTGTTACCTGTTCATGTTTGTGTTCACAGAGTTTGTGTTTGTGTTCTCACTGAGCAACAGCGACATCTAGTGAAACAGCAACATGGTGTCTTATGCACACTTTCCAGAAACATTATTATGCTAGTTGTCTCTTTACATCCTGAAGTAAAGCAGCCTCATTATATTTAGATATGTATGTATCTCCTGTGGAGGGCGCAGAACCATAAAATGTTGGTCCAATCATTTCATTCTGTCCAAATGCAATGTTAGAATGTCCTATTAGAGAAGACATGGCTTTGGCTTAGCTTCTCTGAAACTGCCTACCTTCAATAATTTATTAATAAACCCTCATATATCTTTTTTTATTGATGATATCTGCATATGTTTCAGGCGGATGGTAAGTTGGTGTTTGATGTATGTGGCCGTATGGAGGACACAGAGCCGTTCTCAGCAGAACTGTTGGGTGCCATGATGCGTCTGTGGTCTGATGCCGGAACTCAAGCGTGTTTCAGTCGCTCACGAGAGTACCAGCTGAACGACTCGGCCCAGTAGTGAGTCTCTGTTACACACACAAATGCTATGAGATTATGGATTTATAATATCACACAATTTTTAACTGCCTTTATTGCCCTCCCATGTATATAACTTAAGCATTTAAAATTCATGTGTTCTTTTTTGTTTCAGTTATTTAGACAGTTTGCAGCGCATTGGTTCTCCAGATTATCTTCCTACAGAACAAGATATTCTCAGAACCCGAGTCAAAACTACTGGCATTGTTGAAACACATTTTTGCTTCAAGAACCTCAACTTTAGGTATAGATACAGTTACATTTTTAACTTATTAACTGTTAAGTTCTATGCAAAATAGTTGCTTTGACTTTTTGTGTGTTCTGAGAGTGTGCTGATCTGCCGTCCGCAGGCTGTTTGATGTGGGAGGACAGAGATCAGAGAGAAAAAAATGGATTCACTGTTTTGAGGATGTGACAGCCATTATCTTCTGTGTGGCACTGAGTGGATACGACCAGATGCTTCATGAAGACGAGACCACAGTAAGCTACTGCATTAAACTTACAATCGCACTTGATCATTTATAGAACCTATAATTTTACACACTGGTTTATTAACAACAAAATTGACAAATTAATCTTAAATTGCTTTTACTGATTACAGAGGAATTATTTTGTAAATTGTCAACCACAAGTTGCTAAAAATGCCCATTTTATAGTTTAAAATTGCTGTGTTTTAATATCTTTTCTCTCTCTCTCTCTGCAGAATCGCATGCATGAGTCTCTTATGCTCTTTGACTCCATATGTAACAACAAATTCTTCGTTGACACTTCCATCATTCTTTTCCTGAACAAAAAGGACCTTTTTGAAGAAAAGATTGTGAAATCTCCCCTGACTATCTGCTTCCCAGAATACACAGGTAGAAAGATGTTTCAAAAACATGAACACATATAAAAAGCCTTAAAGACAGTGTGTGACTCTAGAATTCATAATCTGCCCCTTTTCCTACAGGCTCAAATACATTTGAAGCTGCATCTACGTATGTTCAGGGTCAGTTTGAAAGTAAGAATCGCTCTCCTAATAAAGAGATCTACTGTCATCTCACCTGTGCCACCGACACAGGAAACATCCAAGTGGTCTTTGATGCTGTCACTGACATCATTATAGCCAACAACCTGCGTGGGTGTGGCCTGTACTGAGATCCAGAGGGTGTGGCCTCTGGTGGGTGTGGCCTGTACTGAGATCCAGGGGCTGCAAAGCTACTTGTTGTCCTTCAATATGGTAATAATTGACAGAACCGGCACATCTGTGACTTTGGCACCCCTTTTTCATTTCACTGTCATCTTTTTTGTAGAAAATGTACCCTTTGTTTGACTACTTTCTTTCGTGGTTTGTAGTACATTGCTGGAGTATGTAAGGGCATGTAGGGTATGTACAGTGTAAAAAGTGTGTGGCCGGGCACAGATGCTTTAGGAAGGAGTGCATGTGTGTCAGTCACAATGAGTGAGAACATTTGTGAGGTGATAACACACAAATTTCTCTATATTTAATTTGCAAAAACTCTTCAATAAAAATGTTATTCTAAACAAAAAAAGCAATAATGTTAATACTTTTAAAAAACAAAATGTTTTGAAGTGAATGAAACATTAGAAAAACGTTCCTACAAAGTTGTTAGCTTGGTTTAGGCCGGGACACAATGCCTTACAGCTAATGAAGAATCTCACACAATGTAACATTAAAATGTTTAAACCATGTTTCTCACTTAGCACAAACAGTTAAAAAATCATTTTGATCTTCATTTCTGTACAAAGGGTTCTGTTGTAATTTTATTAACTGAATTATAAGCGCATGTATTCATGCATTTGTATCACCCCACATTTGTGCACCTTATCAATGTCAGACTACGTATACAAACTGACTACATTCAGTTGGAGGAAAGTATAAATATTCAAGTAACTCAGAGTCAAATGTAACTAAATATATGTGCTATTAGATCTCACTCTTATTATCTAATTGTGTAGGGGGTGTGTGTGTGTTTGTGTGTGTGTGTGTGTGTGTGTGTCTTCACCCATGACCTGTTACTTAACCCACATTTCTTTCTTCTGTCTCCCGTCTCTTGTTCTATGCTGTGAAAGAACTTTTTGTTTGGTGCACTGAATGTTCCCTTATTCACCCCTGGGGTGTACAACACTGTACTGCTGGTTTTAATCTTTTGACCATTGAAATGTTTACATTAAAAAACACTTTAAGCACCAACAGTGGCCGTGTCCTCATCTGTCCCTTCGTTTAACACGGTTTCTAAAGTATTTTAATCGAAATGTATCTTGGGATGTTACAAAGCCTTAGTTATAATATCAGAGCATGATGCTCACATGGTCCCTTTAATACTGAGAGTCTGGTTTATCCTCCAGCGCGCTCACATGACGCTACACGTCGCAGTGACGCACGTACGGGCGACTCGTTTATTTATACGGGCCGGTCCATCCAGAAACGCACATCCGAGCATCAATAGATAATTTGCATGAAAATTGCGTGAAAATGGACCCGTGCGAGTGCTCTAAGAGTAAGTACATGACCTACATCTAGAACTTATTCTGGAATATAAATACTGCTGAGGTTCGTTTTGGAAATGTAAGACCTTTTTGCACATATTGCAGCTGCGTCTTGCAACTGCGGGCAGAACTGCAAATGCACGAATTGCACATGCGCAAAGTGCAAGAAAAGTGAGTCGAATAACTAACGTGTTAGAAATCAGTTCACCCGAGCTATTTTGCAGAAGTGCATCGATATTTGCATGTTTTTTCGCTCGGTAGGTTGTTGCACCGGGTGTCCGTCCGACGGCAGCAAGGGCACGAAGGGCTGCGGGAGCGAATGCAAGGACAAGGAGAAGTCGTGCGACACCCACTGCTGCAAATGAACGCGCTGATCTGTTGCGATCTGCTCCTTAAATAAATACTTATTATAGTAATAAAACTTAAATAAATACTTCTGTCTCTTACTTTACTGTTTGTGTTCATTTCGCTTCTGGTTACGTTCGTTTATTTACATTAACCGGAACGTTATATTCCTCCCTATTTTGGTGAAATTGTTATTGTTGCTTTGTAAAAATATAAACAAAATAAAAACGTAGTGGTTGATGATAAGATTGATGGTATAATGCAGAACAATAACTACAGATAATTACTAGGAATGATTAAAAATAAAATACTTTATTAACATTATCATTAGTAACATATTATTTTAATCATATCATATAATTTTACTTGTGTTTGTAATTTGACTCAAAAATGTTGTAACGATTTGATATTTAATATTTATTAATATTTATGCCTGAAACAACATTAGAGACACGTCACAAAATGATAATCAACGTGGTAGATCTTTATCCAATCCGCGTGAAGAGCGTCATGTTAGCCACGCCTCCCGACTGTAAAGCGCCTTGAACAGACAAGCAAAGATGGAAACTGTCAATTTTCCAATTGAACGCGTCCTAAATGATATTTAATTCCCTTACAATAGTGTGAATTATTCATAGGGTGCATTTTATAGGGTGCATTTTTGATGCATTTTAAGTGTGTGATTTGTGCACGCGCGCTGTGCTCGTGAGTGATGACGGTACTGTTATTATCAGACAGCGGCCATCTGCGGAAGTTAATGTTTCCCAATGACCCAGTTAAGACAATAACGCATGTGCACGAATGGATCTAAACGCTTTCACTGCTTTTGGAGGCTATAATGTGCTCTCAAAAAACAAACGCATCCTGTTTGCTTTAGTTTGAACCGGTGTCGTTGACCGAACACATGCCGGTCAGCATGCTCGGGTTCGGTCGCCTCTCCGCCGAGGGTAAAGTGGGAATCGCATCGGGGGTTGTTTTCTTCTCCATGCTTATATCCAGGACGCTCATCTCGGAGCGGGTTGATAAAGACACCCGGGCTTTGTTGTTTCGCATTCAGTTCGTCCTGTTCATCAACTCTCTGCTGCTCCTCGGGTCGCTGTACATCTGGAAGCGTGTGGTGAGGCGGCTGTGCGGACACCGAGCTGCGCCTTCCTCCGTTCTGCAGAGATGTTGGCGTCTGGTTGTTCTGCTGTTTCTTGTGCTCGTCCATGGGAGTTACTTGAGTATGTTTTTCCTTGTGGACACGGAACCTCACTGGTTTTCGTTACTGAGTTTCTCATGTCTGGGCGTTTATGTCATCCTGCTGTTTTTCCTGGTGGTGTTTGGATGCTTAAATCGCATCCGCAGGCTTCTCTCGCCCGGTCGCGGCGGAGAGGATGCGGGAGGAAGTGGATCGGCCGGGCAGACGGTGTTGGCTTTAATGGTAACAGCGGTGTTGGCTGTGTACGGTTTGGTCAATGCAGCCCAACCTCCACGCATAACAGAGGTGGAGATCCCAATCGAGAGGCTCCCAGAGTCTTTGAACGGACTCAGGTTGGTGCTGCTGTCAGACATCCATCTGGGCCCCACAATCGGGCGCTCCAAACTCCAGCGCATCGTTACCATGGTGAATGAGCTGGAACCAGGTGACCTCACCTCGGCCTTATGAGGTTTTCGGTCTTTTGTTTGAAATGCTAATACGTGCTCAGTGTTTTTGTGCAACTGACATGTTATTGTGTCTGTAGATGTGGTGGTGATCGTTGGAGATTTGACCGACTCTCAGGTCACTCGCTTGAGGAGCGCAGCAGAACCGCTGGGACAGATGAAGGCCCGACTGGGTTCCTATTTCGCTACAGGTTAGTCAGTAGAAAATCAAGATAAATGGGGTTACAGATGCTTGTTGTATGCATGCATGTTGAATGTTTTTGCTGGTATTAAGGCAATCATGATTACTACACTGCGGATGTTGAAAGCTGGTTTCAGCTTTTGCGTTCAATGGGCATCGAGCCTCTTCACAACACCAACGCCAAGGTGTTTCACCCTGAACATGTTCAAGACTGGATCTGCCTCGCTGGCATTGATGATCTGGAAGCACGCATGCTACGGTTAGCCCACCGGGGTCATAAAGCCTCTTCAAATACATACAAATGCACTTGTGTGGTTTCCCATCAGGCTCATGTGAGTGATGTTGCTTTGGTTAAAGGTACCCGGGTCATGGCATGGATGTTGAGAAAGCTCTGACTGGTTGCACTACAGAAAGCCCCATTATTCTACTTGCCCATCAACCCCACGCAGCCAAACAAGCTCTTCAGAAACGGCCAGACATCAGTTTGGTACTTTCAGGTATTGTGCTTTAACTTTTATTTAGTTTTAGGCTGTAGTATTAGCTGCTGCACCTCAAGAAGAGTTTAATCTCTGACCTTCTGCGGGGCTTAAAATGCAAATTTGTGTTGTTGTAGGTCACACACACGCTGGGCAGCTGTTCCCGCTCACTATCCTGGCGTTCCTGGCGAACCCGTTCTTCTGCGGACTGTACCGCGTCTCTGAACACACTATGGTCTATGTCACCCCCGGAACCGGTTATTATGGCATTCCAATGAGAATTGCAAGCCATTCAGAGATTACAAAAATCACACTGAAACGTGCTTAAGAGAGGCCACACAATACACATTTTACCACATACTCACTAATTCATTTCTCTATACACTGTCACACATTAAATTAAATTACACAATTACATAATGTGCATTTTGAAGGAATATCTAAGGTAAAATAACTATTTATTTTAAACACATTTAAATTAATGCATAATTGTTACACATGCAGTTTAGTTTAGGGTGTTCTTAGTATGTCTTAAAATAAAATGAAAGAAATGTGTTATTATACACAAGGTGAGTTCATCTTGGACAGAGCAAGAAAAGCCAGTTCATCTAAATTTGTTTTTACATTTGCAATGTATTGTTTTTCCTAAACATTTTAATAATTCAAGCACTTTAATGTTAAATTCCCAAAGTGCCATTTTTAAACTACTGAATATTTGTGTTATAACCAGGTATAATTTTTTATTTTACTTGCAAAATTGCAGCCAAACCCAAATTCTCTGTCGCAACTGTCAATCAGGGACTTTATAAATCATGTATTGTGATCAAATGTGTGATTATTAAAGATTATGATTGAGCCCAAGCATCTGTATCGTTATACTTTTACGCATGACATTAGAAACCAGTTCAGACTTCAGAACAATGTATTACTTTCACTCAGTTTATTATCTCAAACAAGTGAAAAACAAAGATACAAAACAATCAAGTCCAGGTTGTAAACAGTTTATTTCTCAGACGGTGGGGCTTTTTTCTTCACAGCCCTTATCAGCGCTTGCTGGACCACCGGATAGAGTTTGTGACAGCCGTCCAGGCAGGTTCTCACTGCGTCCGTCAGCGTTTCCTCCCGTATGTCCCCTTCTGCGTTTAAACCAGACACTTGATTTAAGTTGGGAAGCAAAGCCACGGTGACGCATCCCTGATTTTCCCCGTATCCCGCCTGCCAGTCCCCGCACTCCTCCGCGTACGACGGGTCAACGAGACACGAGTCTCCGTTCTGCCGCAGCGCGCAGCCCAACACCACGTCGTACATTTCAATACCGGCATCCGCCAGCGCCATGGAGGCGCAGGTAACTGCATGTGCAAAAGCCGAGCCATCATTTTCCAGAACCATGACGTTAACCTCGATCTGAGAGCGCGGGTACTTGTGCAAACAAATCCCGGGTTGCAAGCTATCCAGCAGCCCCGTGGACAGGTCCTTTTCCTCGCTGCCTTGGATCCAAGCACCGCGTTTGATACAGGAAAACGGCGCAAACCTAAAGTCGCAAACGAGGCGACCGGTTTTCATGTCCGTTTCATCCTTGCGTTCAGTTTCTCTCGGGCCGTACACCGAACATATGACTTTGGTGTTTCCAGCCTCCAGGTAAGCCGAACCTTTAGCCTGACTGATCAGTCCGCAGCGCGCAAACACCGGCCGGACATCTCCGTTCCCCCGGACGCCTTCCCTGCCGCTGGCTTCGGGAACTTTGTTCGGGGTGAGAAAAAGCAACGGGGACTGTGACTCCTCCGGTCCACGAATACGTTTCGTGTCAACAGGCATTTTAATAAACCCACGTGTTTATGAAAACTGAGCGAAACGGGCCAGGACGCGTTCGAGGAAAACAATGCGGCTAGATACGGCTAGTTGCGCTCTACTGCCATCTATAGGAAACACGGCGGGCTGGGGGAGGGTGGTCTCCAAGCCGGGGGTTGGAATCGGGCACACCGACACTTTTTAAGATTTGAGCGCTATTAAATGATTTAAAAGTTTAGATAAATATAAGCAAGTTAAACTCAATATTCTCTAAACGTACACGTGTGAAATTAATTCAATGAAACATTACAACCAGCTCCAAAAGATACATATGTCTGAAACATTATTACTGCAAAGCATGATTTTTTAAAATTTTATTTTAATAAAATGACAGGGCCGCTACATTTAACATTTCTTTGTGAAAATAAACATAAGAAGTTGTATGCTAGAGTTTGCACCAGAGACAGACACGTGCCTCTCCAATGAATGTTTACGCACCGGGTTCAAACTGAGCGCAGGACAGACTGATAAAGTTTACACAGCCCCTAAAGTCTTAAAAAAACATCCAACCTGAATTCCTTCTGTTTAAGACTTAAACTGGCCATTCTTGTGTGAGTTGCTACCCAAATGTCGCTTTTCTGTGAAATGAGATGTTAAAATGTCTCCATATGCGCATCTTTAGGAAAGCGATCACCAGGGGTCTGAACCCACTGTTACAAACGCTAGCACGTCTTTACAACATTTCTCACGTTGCGATGACATTTTTAAGGGGTCTTATTTGAGACTCTGTCCTGTCCTAAATGCAACAGTAATTCTGGACCTGGCAAACGCATCCGCGTCTTGGAAACAAAACGACTCATATTACCAAGGAGTTTTTGGGTCACAAAGCGGCGTTTAGGAGCTACCGACCCCTGAGATTGGATCAGACCCACGACCATGGAGGAACTGGCCCGGGAGAGCATCCGCAGCATCAGTCTCCTGTCCAAACCGGCGCGGGGTTCGGACGTCCCCCGGCTCGGCTCATTTGGGGCAATTTTCATCATGCTTAAATCTGCTCTGGGTGCGGGACTGCTTAACTTTCCCTGGGCGTTTGAGAAAGCGGGCGGCGTGAACACAGCCATCACTGTGGAAATGGTGTGTTGAATGTAGTCATTTTTACACAAGGGCATTAACAACATTTCAGATTAAGTTCCTAATGAAACTAAACACTGTAGGTGTTTTTGAGAACGTTTATAAACCATAAATGTTGTTCGTGGAACGTTTTCAAAACGTTACAGAATAAATGCTTACAAACAAACAAACAATGATGTTAATGCAATGATCTTAAAAAGCTGGTTTTAATGTTTTAAATAGAAAACTGGTAATAACGTTATTAAAATGTTTTGTTACATAATGAAAACGCTATAGTAACGTTCTTACAGTCACAAATTGTGAGCTGGGGGTCAGGTTTTAGTGTCCTCCTGATAACTAGAAGTTGTGTGCACATATAGTTTAACACACTGCTGTTAAGTCTTAAGTGTCTCTCTCAGGTGTCTCTGGTATTTCTGATCAGCGGGTTGGTGATTCTCGGCTACGCGTCGTCGGTCAGCCGGCAGAACACGTACCACGATGTGGTGCGTGAGGTGTGTGGACGCAGGATCGGGCATCTGTGCGAAATCTGCTTTGTTTTCAATCTCTTCATGATCTCTGTTGCCTTCCTGGTGGTCGTTCAGGACCAACTGGATAAATGTAAGTTGTGTGTTTATGAGTTGTTGTGTGTTTATGAGTTGTTGTGTGTTTATGAGTTGT
>JBAJNP010013857.1:0-11633 GCA_036877545.1 Yasuhikotakia modesta | reverse complement strand
AGAGACTGTTTTTCCAATTCCAGCAACTCCTTTAGTCAGCACAGTTCTGATGGGTTTGTTTTGTCCAGGTAAGGCTGTAAATATGTCACTGCATTTGATTGCACTCTCCTGTGTCTCTGTTCTCCTGGAGAATGTCTCAATCTGTCTCACCTCATGTTCATTATTGATCTCTCCACTCCCTCCCTCTGTGATGTAGAGCTCTGTGTAGATCTCATTCAGATGTGTTGAGTCACCATGATTGGAGATTTCTTCATGAATTCTCTGAAATTTCTCCTTCAGTCTGGATTTAAGTTTTTGTTGATACACAGGCATCAGCTCTGGAAAAAAGTAATACATTTTTTATATAAATAATGAATTAACTGATAATATGAAAGATAAGGTCCTGATAATTGAGCACAACTACATGTATCTCTGTTGTTTAAATTAAATTTAGTTGATGTTAACAGATGCATGACGTATAATCCAAGTTAGTTTGCAATGTCATTTTCTTCATGTTGCAGTCACATGATACATATGTGACCATAGAAATGGTTAGTAATTACTTTTCCTACACCTTTATAATAAAATTTTTTATAACAATCAAATTGTTTTTTTCCTCTTACTAGTGTGTAGTGTATCTGCGAGGTCTGTGTGGTTCATCTTCCTCAGGATGTGCAGTGTGATCTTCAGAACTGCCTCTCTGACTCTGCTGTGACTCTTATCTTCATCATTCTCCTCTCTCTCAGAGCATTCTAGGTAATCTGGACTCAACAGTCTCTTAAAACTGTTTAAGTCTTTCTTCATTACAGAGATGATTTTGTGTTCAACTTCCTGAAATAAAATGTAATATTTAAACAGTGAAGCTTCATTCATTAACAAAGGAAAAATTAATCACACAAATTGAACACAAAACAATTTATTTTTATATAAATGAACGGAAATGACTGAATTCTATGTTGTTAAGGACTGGCTGTTTGCTAGAATAATGTTCATCTTCATGCAGCAGTCAAAGTGTTTATGGATTCAGGTTCAGTGTGTTTTCAGCACAGCACAAGATTGATGATACACACCAAAATAACAAGCATATCACTTGGTGTGTGTTAATAGTTTACAGTGTGTGTTCACAACTCACTACTGCAGTGTGTGCAAACCGGTTGAGCACAAATATTAATCACCATATTTGACCTTCATTACTTTTTTGTTTAAATACAGATGGCAATAGAGAGCAAAAGTTACTTACTGTGGCTTTATTTAAACGTTTTTTATGTAGTTTTAACTAATTTTGACAATCCAAAAGTCCCCAAATTAAAATGTCAGATTTTGCTCCTGAAGAATTGTTAAACAGCTACACACACCTTGAAAATGGAGTCCAGATTCTTCTTTACAGTAAATGATTTTGATCCATCTTGTGTTTTCCTGTTTTCAACAACATAATGCATTTTCTGGTAAATATTCATTAACTATACTGTATTTAATACACAACTGTAAGTAAATGAATATTATGTAATTTCTCAAACTGCAAACCAAACACCTCAGATAAGTGGAAGAGTCTCTCAAACTGAACTCTATTGGATGATACATTGACCCATCACTCTTCATGGATACACAGCTGGGTTCAGGAGATTCTCTCTGACACAAGCTGAAACACAACAGCAATCAAACACTGATTTAAACATGTACAATCCGAATTTCAAACAAAATGTGGAATCACAATTGTATTTTGTCAGTATATGAACATCTGTTTCACAGAACACATATTTTAATTATAAAATATTTTAGTAGTTAAACGGGAACCTTTGAAGTTAAATAAATATGGAATATGAACTAATTTTCATATCATATTAAAATTATGGATATAAATTCTCAAGATGTTAATACCGCTTTGGACTGACTCTGGCTTAACCTTTTTACAAGAACAGAAATTTACAAATTTGACTCAAGAGAATAAAGCTACTCAAACTGGCAGGTCTTTTTGTCACATATTACCCCTGTGACATATATCCCCCTCATAATATCTCTCACCTGGGCTCAGCAGAAAATCTTTCCTCTATACAATGTGCTGTAAGATCCATTGGTTGGTTTCTCATCAGACACACACTGCTGTGTTCTGGTAAAACTGACTTGACTAAAAATAAAATATACTATATTTTATTTATTGTTTCATAATGTTAAATATATTAAAGCATACTGTAAAACAAATTCTGTCAACTTTTGTTCTCCTCTGTAATTTCTCTCTCAAATCTTCCTCTATTTTAAAAGTCCGTTGAACTTAAAAGCAATTGAATTGTATCCTTTATTCCACAGAATCAGATCATTCCCAGTCAGCAGAACTAAATCAGTCTAGCACTGTGTTAAGTTTTGTCTCCTGATGTACTTTAAACTCATTAAAAAAAGGGATGAATCTGATTATTAGTGTTTGGAATTTGGTATTAATTTGTAGTGGCACTTACTATTACGTTCAAATTCTTCTGTCCGGGTCTAACAACCAGTATTTGAAGCGCGAGTGAGACCAGATTTTCTTTGTTTAAAAGTTTACTTAAACCACAAAAAAGACATTACAAACTACGTAACTGCCAACATCTCCAGCTACAAAAAGTAAACTTACATTGCGTCCAGTCAATAAACAAGTGACGTATTAGAATCTGCCGGAAGTGTTAATATTAGCAGAATATATACATCCGTAAATAGATTGAATAAACTCTAATAATTTACAGATTAAGTACAGCAAAAAATTAAGATACTATTTTTTCTCCGAATGGTGTTTAACTTCCTCAACAATAAACCTGTAAAGCTAGTTTCACATTTATGTCTCACCTGAGAAGGAGGAGCCTAGAAAGTTTCAACAGCTGCTCTTGTCCTTTTGTCTCTTATAGGTGAACGATGTAGGATCAACATCACCCTCTACAGGCGAGTACTTTTTACATTATAATTTAAAAAGATCACATACAGAAGTCTTTTTGAAGAGGTAAGACCTATGTAAGTCCAGAATTTTCTTAAATTTTTCAACCAATCTTAACAGAATCTTAACAACCAATCTAAGTATAACAGTGATACAAATACATGTATAAAGATTGTTTTTTTTGCAGTGACCTTTTGATTAAATTCTTTCACTCCAGTTATACTGGTTTGATATACAGCTATTGTGTTTGCTAAAACATTTCACACCCACAATGACTTAAAAGATCTAAAATTAGCTTTGGCTCAATGTCAAATTGAGGTTCAAACCAAGCCCATATGAATCTTGAAATTTCTTGTTTCTTTACTTTTACTCTGACATTACAATCAATGTCCATGTCCCTATTTTCTTTATCTTTGAGTTATTTCCTCGCTTTAACTTTATGTACTAGTTTATTTTTGCCTGTACTTCATATTTTGTATTGTTTCATGTCATAATCCAGTCAAATGAGCAGCCCCGCCCCAGTGACACATGAGAATAAACAAAACCAGCACATCAGGCAGCTATGCAGGTCATCACATTTCATCAAACAATACAAATTGCTTTTCAATCATTGTATGCTGTTCAAAATGGTCCTTAAGAATACTCATAATCTCTCTGAATGTTTTATCTATAGGTTTTGCAGGCTGGACCAAATTCCGTAATAATCCATATGTGGACACTCCGATTGCACTAAGCAAAGTCGCTACTTGCTTTGTATCATCCACATCGTTGGCAATCATAAACAGCTCCACTCATTCCATATACGCTGACCAGGATTCATTTTCTGGTTTATACCATGCGCCATATCTCCATAAGTTTATCCTTGTCGCCAATTTATGCGATATATTGACGAGTCGAACAACCAATGCCATCAACAAACTTTACTGAGGGTCACACAATCCATACATCACATCTCACGTGAGCATCACATCACCTGACTTAAATACAATGAATGAACCAATGACTGACATACATACTGACACATGACAATTTGATAACACATTCCCATTATTCCAATACACCACATTGCCAATGACTTTCTCTTTGCTTATTGTTTACTTCATTTCTCTAAAAAAAGAGAAACATCAGTGCAAATCAGCTTGAACTTGGATTTAGTTCATTTTCCATCTGTGTTGGTTTCTGTACAGACAGCTACAGTCTCTTCTAAGGAAACAAGTTTTCTGTCTGTCTGGCCATGAATCTGTAATGCTTCAGAAGCTACCTAAAACATCTTTAAAAAATAGATTTTATGGTTGGGATATTGCAGATTACATGCAGAGCACTTCATGCTGATTGGCTGCTTTCACTGCCACACGAAAGAATATTTATGTGACGTCTCTGTAACATAGTTTTTAACATAGTTTTATTCCACAAGTAAGTTGTTAGGGGAACACATGAGACTCAACGAATAGAGAAACATACGGGGGTGGACACAGAAACAATCAACAGTGACACTAGTTTAAACTTTCATGCAAGCAACACCAGACAATGAGTGCTGGCCTAGTGTGTGTTAGGTTTTGTTGGGTGAGGATGAAGCCTGTCAGATTCATGACATCATTTGGCTCTTTTTAAGTTTAAGTGTTGTGGGTACTAATAAATGTAGTCCTTGTGGTATATCTTTACTTTTTTATACACCTAAATGTTGCCACTGTTAATCGAACTTGGGGCAACATATGGCTTACATGACAATTCAAACATGCTGCATATAGTATGTCTGAAATATATTCATACTGCACCCATGCATACTATATAGAACATACTGCTTTATAGGAGCCATTTAATAATCATTGTTTTACACCAGTACAGGAACCATGTGTGTTTACAGGATGTTTAGAAGGTGGCACGAAACATGTCTAACCAAACTTTGACCAGCATAGATGAACATTATTGTTGAATATTATGTTTAAGTGCAAACAAACTTTCTCCTTGCTGTAGAAATGACTGAATGAATCTTCAGGTGGAAGTGGTGCTTCATTGACTGGCTGCTCTGATGGCAGTAAGTTTTATGTCTTGATTCATCAATTAAACTTTAATTCATGAAGCTCTGGGGTAAATGACTCAACGCTCCTGCCTGGAAGTTTCTAGACTGTCTGTCAAGTAAGATCTTAATTAGCTGGTTCAGGTGCGTATGATTAGTGATGAAGCTAAACACTGCAGGACACTGGACTGGACACCCCTGATTTAAAGTATCTGCAGTTTCTACATCTGGATTTGTCTGGTTTATGTTGAGGTTTATGTGGACAAATGTAGTCACAGTTATATTGCACAGAACTCAGGGTTTGTGGACTGTTTGTGTTCTGAAGATAAAGTGATGGAAGAGTGTCTATCAGGGACTGGTTGTAGGAAATTAAGGTGACCTGAATTATGCCACTGTTTACACACAAGCAAAGCTCACTAATGATGAAGTCACTCACACACGGCACATGCCAGCATTCATGTTGAGCAGCAATAATGTAGCTGAAGGTTCTTAAGATTCTGTCACAAACTAGCCTTTAATTCTCTCCCAGAACTTAATAAAGTACTAAAAGTTTGTGCTGGTCTCAGATGAAAGATTATTTAAAACAACTGCATGTGCTCATAGTTTGTGTTAAAAATACATGTTGTCATTAATGCAACCAACGTGACAAAATGATTCCTCAATACATTTCATTGTTATGTTGTTAAAAACAAACTTTTTTGCACTGTATTTCTTATACATTTGTAACCCTTCCTTCAAACAAGGGGGGCCAAAAAACACAACCTAACACTCAAAGTTATAATCATATAAAATTATTTATTTATACAGATAAATCCATATAACAAAATTATTTTAATCATCAAGACGTTACACAAAACAAAATCAAATAAACAAAATTGATACACCTTAATACAACTCCAGCTTCTTCACACAAAATAATTACATAAATCACATAAACACCCTACATATAAACACCTCACTCAAAGAAAACACTCCAAATCAACTGTTAATTGCACTGCACACATAACCCTTATATAAATCAATAAAGTGTTTCAAAGCATGAATATGCATGAAGAGCAAAAGTTATGTTTGTCGTTTTCAGAGCTGCAATGTGCTGTTGCAGTGTACATTTAACTCCCAGTTCCATAAGCACTCTTGCACTTAGTCTCAGTAAATATATATATATATATATATATATTTATTTTGAGTATTCATCATCATCATCATAACACACATCATAATAATATTCCCATGCAAACACACACTTTTATGTTCATTAAAACAGTGGAAAAATAGTTTATTTCATACGTAGGGATTCCAGGATACTCTGGCTCAGGATTAATTGATTGTCATATATTTCTTTGTACAGCAGGTCTCACTAGTGAGAACAATTCAATGAGGCGTCGAGTAATAAACCTTTTGGTGAACCTTTTGGCTGGAAAGCCCCATTGGTTCACGAAGCCTCAATTTGCCATCACTAATGTGCACCACCTAAACACTGAGATACCACTGGACAGCAGGATGTTTATGTCTGCATTAAAACCGGAATATCTTAGATTGATAAAAAAAATTTATGAACATGAAACTAAACAATCGATATTCGCTTAGCCTACCTGCTAACCCAAACCATGTTCGTGCATACACGCACAGGGAAATGCTACCAAATAGCACACGTTGTACCCTGTCTTTAGGCATCCGTCAGATGCCTGCTTAAAACTGTAACCTACTGGCATGACCACGCCCTCTCCCATTCTTAGCCACTTCCCCGGGTACATTCCTGACATCAGTGGAATAGTTTCTTAATCTCAACTTTATTGGAAGATCCACTGACACGTCACTCTTCATGGACACACAGCTGGGTTCGGGAGATTCTCTCTGACACAAACTGAAACACAACAGCAATCAAACACTGATTCAAAATCTCACCCTCTCTTAAATCTTCCCCTTTCACTTAAGCAATCACTTTGATCAGATTAAAAAAAGTTTGAATGTAGAAAAGTTTTTACATTAGAATGTAAAAAGTTTTAATGTAAAAGTTAGAAACTCTTTGAAGAATGTTGTGATCTTTTTAAGAACCTTGTGCTCTTTTTTTCTTAGTTGGTTAAACTCGTATTAAAGCTACAGGTAATTTCTCAAACTGCAAACTAAGCACCTCAGATCAGTGGAAGAGTCTCTGACGTATATTGAATAATCCATTGACACATCACTCTTCATGGACACACAGTTGGGTTCAGAAGATTCTCTCTGACACAAACTGAAACACAACAGCAATCAAACACTGATTCAAAATCTCACCCTCCCTTAAATCTTCCTCTTTCACTTCAGGAGTCAATTCGATCAGACTGTTCACCTCTAATTGAGGGAAAAATTATTCCTGCAAAACTCAAATGTTCTAGTTTAAATATATAATGAATTATTATACATTTTTTAATACAACCACAATAATGGAAATTGGCAATACATCATTAAAAACTAAAATTTAATTTCAGTTCCAGCAGCATTTAAAATGTAAAAGTTAGAATGTAAAAAGAGTTTGAATGTAGAAAAGTTTTTACTTTAGAATGCAAATGTTAGAAACTCTATGAATAATGTTGTGCTCTTTTATATTAGTTGGTTAAACTCGTAATAAAGATACAGGCAATTTCTCAAACTGCAAACTAAGCACCTCAGATCAGTGGAAGAGTCTCTGACGTATATTGAATAATCCATTGACACATCACTCTTCATGGACACACAGCTGGGTTCAGGAGATTCTCTCTGACACAAACTGAAACACAACATCAATCAAACACTGATTCAAAATCTCACCCTCCCTTAAATCTTCCTCTTTCACTTGAGGAGTCACTTTAATCAGACTGTTCAACCCTGATAATGATTGAGGGAAAAATGAATCCTGAAACACTTAAACGTTCAAATAATTATTATTATTTCTTATTATTGTTCTTATTATCTACATTAGCTTAAGTTTCAGGAATGTACAATAAACAAAATTAATTGATTTAATGTGTCCTACAGTATGTGTTATTGTAAAACATTTGAGAACTTTTGCATTCAGAACCAAAAGACTCTATGGTAAGCAAAACCTCCTACACCTTGTATTATTAACATTAACTGAAATTTGACCTGCTTTTCTGCACCATGAGAATAAACCTGATCTACTTAAACTCTAATAACTGTCTTAAACTTCCTAATACCACCACATCTATATATTACTGATAATAACTCTTATTACTTCACCTGGGCTCAGCAAGAGAGTTTTCTCTGCAAAGTTTAGATCTGAAAATTAAAAGAAATATATATTAAACACTCTGCTTTGTTCAGCTAAGACTGTCTGATTCATTAAAACATATTGTTTCTTAATGATGAATACCTAAATACATTAAAAAACTCCAGTTATGGTGATGTACAGCTGTATTTGCCTAAACAAAATACTTGCTTATTAATGACTTTCAATCTGACATTCAAAATAAACCACAATAATGGAAATTAGCAACATATCATTAAATACTTAGTAAAACATTGTGCCACAGTCCTGGTTCCAGAACCAAATCACTTAAGGTGCTTCTGAAAATAGTGATGGTTCACATTGAACAGGGGACATATTTGTAACCCATTAAACCAATAAGTTTTATGGCATTAGGGTATACATACAGATAGCGTAACATAATACATGTGTATGTTACCCTTTAATTTAACACTTGTTTTTATCTTAAAAATACACATTAAATGTAAAACTTAGATGCTCTGCAAAGAATGTTGTGATCTTATTGAGATCACAACATTATCTTGTTGATAGTTGGTTAAACTCTTATTAAAGCTACAGGTAGTTTCTCAAACTGCAAACTAAGCACCTCACATCAGTGGAATAGTTTCTTAATCTCAACTTTATTGGAAGATCCACTGACACATCAATCTTCATGGACACACAGCTGGGTTCGGGTGATTCTCTCTGACACAAACTGAAACACAACAGCAATCAAACACTGATTCAAAATCTCACCCTCTCTTAAATCTTCCCCTTTCACTTAAGCAATCACTTTGATCAGATTAAAAAAAGTTTGAATGTAGAAAAGTTTTTACATTAGAATGTAAAAAGTTTTAGTGTAAAAGTTAGAAACTCTATGAAGAATGTTGTGATCTTTTTAAGAACCTTGTGCTCTTTTTTATTAGTTGGTTAAACTCGTATTAAAGCTACAGGTAATTTCTCAAACTGCAAACTAAGCACCTCAGATCAGTGGTAGAGTCTCTGACGTATATTGAATAATCCATTGACGCATCACTCTTCATGGACACACAGCTGGGTTCAGGAGATTCTCTCTGACACAAACTGAAACACAACATCAATCAAACACAGATTCAAAACCTCACCCTCCCTTAAATCTTCCTCTTTCTTATGAGGAGTCACTTTGTTCAGACTGTTCACTTCTGATGATGATTGAGGGAAAAATATTGAACAGGGGACATATGTGTAACCCATTAAACCAATAGGTTTTATGGCATTAGGGTATACATACAGATACCTTAACATAATACACGTGTATGTTACCCTTTAATTTAACATACTCTAATTTAACATATATATAACACTTGTTCATATCTTAAAAACACATTAAATGTAAAACTCCCCTGTGCTCTTGCTTGATAGTTGGTTAAACTCCTATTAAAACTGTACAGGTAGTTTCTCAAACTGCAAACTAAGCACCTCACATCAGTGGAATAGTTTCTTAATCTCAACTTTATTGGAAGATCCACTGACACATCAATCTTCATGGACACACAGCTGGGTTCGGGAGATTCTCTCTGACACAAACTGAAACACAACAGCAATCAAACACTGATTCAAAATATCTCACCCTTTCTTAACCCACATCCCCCCCACCACATCTCCCTCCTTTACTTCAGGAGTCACTTTGATCAGACTGTTCCCCTCCGATTGAGGGAAAAATTAATCCTGCAAAACTCAAATGTTCTGATTTTAATGTATCATTAATTATTATAAGCATTAGAAATGTATAGTAAACAAAAAGTAATATTTCACCTGGGCTCAACAAAATAATTTTCTTTGCAAAGTGATATCAGTTATAAAAAAGTGATAAAAAATATGAGTTTTTATATTATTAATATTACAGAGACATTGCTTTGTTCAGGTAAGAGACATTGGTTTGTTCATTTATTACTTGTCTCATAACAATGAATAATTAAAGAATCAAAATACTTGGTTTTCTTACCGCTTGGTTTTCTTTGTGTCCTGTTCTTCAGATAGACTCCTTCTGAAGGCCATGTTATCATCTAACAGATGCTGATCCACAAATCTTCCTCTGTCTCAAAAGTCATTCTCCCACAAATTAAAAGTAATTTGATTTCATCATTCACAATCAGCAGAACTAGACAAACACTGTTAAGTGAAAATGAAAGTGGAATCAGATAATTTTAATTAAGTTATCTCCCTGATGTACTTTAAACTCATTTAAAACAGACCTGAATCTGATTAATAGTGTTTGGTATTTGGTGTTAATTGCTATTAATAATGTATCTGATCATTTTAAATAACATTATTTGTGTATTTGTTGTCTTCACTGCTTGACTTTCTTATACGCAGCTTCGTAGTTTAGCGTCTTATTAAACATGTCAAATAAACTTTCAAAACAAACTGACATCAACAAAATAAAGACTGACATTATAATTAGATAATTCCCTAAACATGATCGTCACAAATGTCTTAAGTAATTTTTAGACCGTTTTTAGTCATTTCACCGCATGACTTGTCTTGTCAAAAATGTCTTACAACCATGATCACATAAAATCTGTTAATTGATTTAATAAACTCTGACAATTTAGATTAATTGCAGTAAAAATTTAGAGTTTAAAAAAATTGCAGTTTAAAATGAAGATACTCACTATTTCGTGGTCGAATGGTGTTTAACTTCCTCAATAATAAATCCTTTTAAACTAGTTTCACCTGTATGTCTCACCTGAGGAGGAGGAGCTTAAAAAGTTTCAACAGATGCTCGCTTCAAATCACACATCACTAATTATAATGTATCAACCAAACAGATCACATACAAAGTTTGTTTTTTATTTTACAAATACTACTTCAATAATTTGCAGTTATTACAAAAAGCGGCTGTCCCACAAAACTATATTTTTTGTTTTACTCTCCCAACTCGCTTTCATCAGTTACTTGATAGTGGTCATTTATCAGTGAACATCTATCATAATGTCAAGAAGACATAACCCTCCTGGTGCCCAAAGAAAAAAGAAAAGAAGAAGAAACAAGGGACAAAGACAGTCGTAAATTATGTAATTAATGATAATGATAATATAAATAAACTAGATGAGATAAAAGTTTATGAACAAACTTGTGTTGGCTTACTCTAGTAAAAGTCTTGTCTAAAAGTTTAAAATGCCATAGTTCCAGAGGTTTTGTGCCATTTTTGTGTCACCTGATAACACGTTTTAATATTATTTTTAAGTAATATTTTTTAAGACAAGTCATGTGGTGAAATGACTAAAAACGGTCTAAAAATTACTTAAAAGACATTTGTGACGATCATGTTTAGGGAATTATCTAATTATAATGTCAGTCTTTATTTTGTTGATGTCAGTTTGTTTTGAAAGTTTATTTGACATGTTTAATAAGACGCTAAACTACGAAGCTGCGTATAAGAAAGTCAAGCAGTGAAGACAACAAATACACAAATAATGTTATTTAAAATGATCAGATACATTATTAATAGCAATTAACACCAAATACCAAAC
>JBAJNP010013856.1:0-11634 GCA_036877545.1 Yasuhikotakia modesta | reverse complement strand
TGATGATGATGAACTCACGATGGACGGCATGGTGGTCTTGGAGCCGGGGGGGATCAGCACGCGCAGGTCGGGCTTGCGACCACTGATGCTCATTGGTGGAGGAGATTTCGCCTGCATGTTTTTGTTCAGGTTTCCCGGAGAGACCAGCAGACCAGGGGAACTGCGGTGGTTTCCATATCCGTTTCCTTTAAAAGACCACCACACAGTTTAACACAGAAACACACTTCTGTGTGGTTAAGATCACACGTGGTGTATGTATGTATACATTGTATATCTATATCTATGGGGTTAACAGAGTGTCATGTTAATGAAAACACAATGAAGAGGTTGATAAAGCTCCAATAATTGTCAAACTCAACTTTAAACTTTATTTAACAAAATGAGTCCATTCCAGTTCACAAACGGCTGGTTTTGCTACTGCTGTGTTTTTTTTTGCAGGGCTCAGATTTTTCCTAATCTGCCTCATGAATGAACAGTTTTCATCTGTGAAATATCTACAGCACATCGTTTTGCTGTTTTTAGACCTTTTGTGGTGAAACCTTCAAGTTCCGTGAATGTGGCGCGCTGCGTTTCCTCTCACCTAACGCAAGTGTTGAAAGCTTCATCATATTATAACCACAGGATGTTTTTTACGAAGCACTTCTTTAAATACGCTATTTAAGATCCTCCGCCGCAACATCCTACAGCGGCGAGCTGCGTAAATATCCGGGGAGGAACCAGCCGAGCAAAGAGAAGCTTTGAATCAAACCAAGTGGCTCTATGGAGACCGCAAACATACACGTGTGGTAAATATACAGGACTTACCAGCGCTGGTGCCCACTCCACCGCCGAGATCTGGAGCCATGAGGCCACCTAAGGATAAGACAGAAGACGTTAAACAAAACTGGCGCTTGGAGACGCCAAAGTCACCCCCGCCAGCCGCCTCCTCCCCGCGCCCAGACGGCCGCTCGACATCCGAGCGCTCGCCTTCCTCCGTGATATATCCAGTGTAAAAACATCTGCGAGTTTATCCGTGCCCACAAACCCCTGCTCAGCCCTATTGAGAAAATTCCTCCTTCCAATATAAACTTTTCAAAGTCCGTGCGGTTACAGACGTCGCGATAGCTGCCAAAACTCATATTTAGTTTTGCTCCTGTAATACGAAGCAAATTGTAGCAGAAGGACGCAGGATAATAACAGGAGAGACTCAAGCGGAGCGCAAAATAGACCTTACAGACAATAATAACAAACCCACAGAGAGATTAAACTTCCCACACATACATCACCAAACACGGTCTCTCTCCAAACTTTCACTCTCTCTGTCTGTACACAAACTAAACACATATAAACCGGTGTTTCATCACGGACACATGCGGCCCTGGGAGTTAATAAACTATATTGATAAACTAAATAGTTGATACACATTTATCAAACTTAATTTATGTACCCTGGTGTTCAGCAAAAACCATTACAGAAAAATTCTGTCTCTACACCATAAATCTGAAGTTTCTAAGACAATTTTATAGCAACTTTAAAGTAATTAAAGAGGAAAGTTAAAATCAGTTTTAATCAGTCTGAATAAAAATGAACCCCAGTGCAGTGAAACAAACACCGAAGCCAGTCTGTGTTTGTGTATTTGTGCCTAAAACAGAAATAATGTGTTTTCATAAACGCTGAGCTGACCACACTTCCTCTCAGTGAAACCCTGACCACAGACGCGGCCTTTCAAAGCCAGAACCAGAGTTAAGAAGAAAAACTGGTCATCTTTATTTGCCTTTAAAAGCAGGGAGTTCCTTTCCAAGCAGCCAAAACTTCCTCAGAGACAAACACTTTTTTTCAGCGCTGGGACGACCTCAGAGGTTCTGCTGAGTAGACAGTGTTTATATTACAGGCTCAGCCCGGCTGAACACGGCTGAAATATTTTAGCGTATGTAATGATCTGTACGTGGCATCTGAACACACGTGAGGCGTGTTTTCATTGCTTATGCTAAGCTGTTGGTGGTCCTCGACGGACCCCGGCCGGGCGAAACGGAGAGCCGCGTGCGCAGGGCCTACCTGTGTTTCCTGCACTCGGGGGCCGGTGGGTCACTCCGGGGGACATGCTGTTCCGCTGGACTGAATGGTGGGCCAGGGGCAGCAGGTTGGGGTTGCCCAGAGAGGATCCGGGGTGGGTGTAGATCAGACTGTTTTGGTTGCTAGCGGGGATTGACACGGGCATGTCGTAGTTAGAAGGGGGAATCGCCTGCAAAACAAAATCAAACACAGGACATTATAGGAGAATATTCTTTAATGAAGAATATATAAGCATTATATACAGTAAGTATGTGTATGTGCATAGATATATGATATATGATGAACATACATATATAAACATATATATACAACTGTCACAAATATTTATCTTCATCTAGTTCGTCTCATGAATATTTAACATATAAGTTTTTAAATATAGCATCAGAGATGAATGCGCCGATGACACTTACACACAGTCTCTGTCTGCTGATCATGAGGTCAATGTCCTCGTTGATTTTGCGGCATTTGTCCTCAAACTCCGGACTGTGACCCGAATCTTCAGCATCGATGTCAGGACTGTCGCATCCATTGAGTCCCTTCTTCCTCAGCGTCTGAAAGGCACGAAACCGGACGGAGATGTTAACGCCGCAATGTCCCGTTTGACCGCACGAGGGCCACGTTAGAAAACAAATAAGACAACAATCATTGCGACATTATTAATGGTTTTTGTGTTATTTTTTTAGTGCTCATATTAATGTTTGTGATTTGAACAAACCCTGACAGTCAGTTTAAACTACAGTACAAAACATACATGCTTTTATTAGACTTTAATGTTATGCATTTATGAATACAAATGGTTAAAGAAACTTTTTGATAAACTTAGATTTAAAGTCAAACTCTACAAAGCCCTTCACTACATTTATCCATTATACAAAGTGACTTCATTGCATTCAAGCTGCACATTTTATCACAGTTTCCTGGGACTCGAACCCGTGACCTTCACTGAACTCCAGCTATTCCACTCATTCAGAAAATGTCCACCTGTCAGTAATTTTGCACCTGTCCGTCTCCGGAGCTCCAGAGGGAGGGGCCGGGGCTCCAACCAATCACAGCCCTAAACCCCAGGGATGGCCGTAGAAGGCTATTTTTTGCCCCGGTGGCGCTTGGAAACCCTACACCATCCACCCCCATCACACCGTCTGGGGGTCTCTGAGATCTCCAACCTTTGAGCTTGATGCTTTTAGCAACACGACTCATCGCTAAAGCCTGACATCATCAGACCGAATAGCCAGACCTCCATAAACCAGCACAAACCGTTCCTGACCAACAGGGGGTGAGTCGGGCTCAGTCAAGCATTCCTGTTTATTTCATCACACGCCAAAGACAGAGCACAGGACGGTGAGAACGTTTCCCTAACGTTTCAAAAGTAACAAAATGTTAAAAGTACCAAAAATGCTATAGAATTGGTTACAGAAAGTTATTCAAACACTTATTCTGTAATGTTTTAAAAACTTGTATATGAAATATGACACGCAGCTCAGTTTTGTAAAGGTTTGTCAACGGTGACCTTGTTTTCAGATGTACGGTCAGCGCAGACGTCCACAGAACCTCGTCTCTCAACTGCGTGAGGAACCAGAGGAGAGACACAGCCATCAGCACCTCCTTCTCAACCCTATGGAGACTTGCTCCTAATTAAACCAGCGTTGCATCTCTCTCCCACATGGCAGAGACAGCCTCAGTCTGTCCGTACGTATACACGGCGTCCTACATAACTCACTAACCAGTAACCTTCAGCTGAAACGTTGTGGTCTGTGCACAGCAGGTGGGAACTGCAAACAGCTGAGGCTGCAGCCGGCAACCGACGGACTGAATACATCACATCATGGTGAACCCTCCTCTGATGTCCACACGGGTGGTCCCACCTCAAACTGAGATCATTAAGGTAAACTGTGTCAGGAGACACTTTAAACATGAGCAAAGCTGAAGAACTCTGAGGCACACACACACACACACACACACACAATTATATTGTTTAAAACTTCTGTTCTATTATAAACTTATAAAATAAAATAAAATAAAATTTGATGCACTTGAAATTTGACACAATTCAAGTGTGTACTTGTGTTATGTGCACTAATAAGTAAGTAAGACATATAGTAAGCTCACTGGTACAGTATTAGCGTGCTGCTCAAAACGTGCACTTAGGAGACCTAATTATAATTATTACATTATCAAAAGTCACACGTTTCTTATTAAACCAAGGACAAAAAAACAAAGCTAGCTGTGCTAATTATAAGCATGTCTCTATGCATTCAGCATAGCTCAGATCTTATGAAACACATCTTTTCCCCAAAGGAACATTCACACACATCAAGGTGGCATTACAGTGTCACATCTAAAACATTCAAAAAACCAATCAAAACACGATCATGTGACCACAGCGAATCAGCTTCAGCGTATTGTGTCTCGTCTCCAGAGGGCCGTTGCTCTGAGAACAACTCCACCGTGTGTCACGTTCACCCGTGTGGAAAGTTGTTGGTTTATCTCCGTGAGTCACAAACTGGCACAGCCTCACGCGGTAACGCAGCAGAACATAATGTTCTGACAGACCCCGACCAGGAAAGAGGAAACAACAAATTATCAGTTCAAAATTCCCTCAATAAAGTCAGATACGAGTAAAACACAAATAAGACTTCAGAGATCAAGCTAACTTTATAAAAAACAGATGCTTCCAAGCGGAAAGCAAACACTGCACTGATTTTCACCGTGAAAGAGTCGGAGAGGCAGACACCCACGTTTGGGTGAACCAGCGTGGACCCCCGCCCTCCTGCGGCGGGTCGCATGGCCGATGCGTGGCACAGCCTGGCCTGACTCCAGCACTCTTTTCCACCAGCTGCTCCCACCACAGCAGCTGGGCAACGTTTGGAAAACGCCACATTGGGAATTTTGGGTAATTTACCTCCTTTGATGCTCTCGTACCCTATAATATGGAATCAAAGGCTCTCTCTTTTACTGCCGTTAGCAGAGCGCTGTGTGTTTGGTATTAAACACTCAAGAATGTAATTATGGCGGCATGCGCTACACATCCGCAGCGCTCCGAACCGGCCGGCTGGATATCCACTCCGACCGCCAGGAAGCGGAAGAGCGATCCGAAAATGAGTTGAGGCGAACAAAGCAAACTTCCTGCTGTAATATTCTTGGGTGGTTGGAACGTCAGCTTTTGGAAACGACGCCTCCAAATCTCTCATGCAGCTGAACTTCTCACACGTTCTGTAAAGATCTTTAAGGATAATTCCAGGGGCTGAAATGATACGAGAACGTTACATTAACGCATTTGCTAGACAGATTTACAGTGCATTGAGGGTCAGTATATGTGTTCCCTGTGTTTCGAACCCTCATCCCTCACTGTGCCAACACAATTCTCCACCAGCTGAGGTACAGAAACACAGGCAACAGTCACACGCTGTGCTGTTGTTTTCATCATCACATCTTCACAATGGACAGTCTGGTTATTCATAGTAAAATATTACTAATCAAGCCTATCTGAAAAAAAGCCCCTCACTGTACCCCAATAATGGGCTCGATTCATCAAAAGTTGTTGCAGGAATGTTAGCAAAATGTTTTATTAAAGTTATATATGAATAATCAATAAGTTATCAGTAAAACATTTTAAAAACATCACATAATTAAAAAGTTTGTAATATTCCTAAAACATTTAAAACAGCATTTTTATTTTTGTTATAAAATAAAAACTTTGTTACATTCTGTTATTTCTAAGTTTCTGTTACTTAACAGAAATATTCTTACAACCTAAAACTGTTAGCTGACTTTTACACCCTGATTGTTTTCTGTGTAACGATTAGCAGGATGACCATCAGACAGGACAGAAACAACAAACTCTCCTCCACTGCCTGGAAAACTTGACTCATGCAACCACATTCAGATTAATCGTGGAATGTAAAATCGTTCTCTAATGTGCCTCAATCGAGGCTGAAAACAGGGCGAATAATCCAGCGCTCGAGACTCCAAGCATGAGCACATCAGTACAATGACCCTAAATGTGAGCAGAGGCCCAATTTCACACCTTGTTTTCAAGTTTACATAGCACAACAGATGGACGACAGGAGCCGACAAAAACACTCTGAGAAGTTTGGAGGGCGTGTGAGGAGAAGCCATGTAATCTAAAGAACTCTACAGAACTTTATTTCCTCTCTTAAAAGTGTGAAAACGCCACCCTAACAAGTTTGATTTAAGCTTTAGTGAAGTATGCAGCTGTCTGTGGTCGCTCTGGGCTCTCGACCAGACGCAGTTTTACTCAGAGAAAGCAAGCGTGGTGTCTCTCTCTTTCTCTCTCTCTCTCCCCATGCTCATTCCTCTCCATTTTCTTTGGCACGACTGTCGGCCCGAGCTATTTTTAGCTGTGCTGCTTTCTATTTTTAGAGAACTACCGGTTTTCAAGCATTTAACGCAGAGGAACCACATAAAAATCACAAAAGCTCGGAATAGGGCGGCGGTCTGGCACAAACGTTGGGCGTCTGTTCCTTATTTCAGAAGCTCAGAAGCTTTTGCTCAGGACAGAGAGAGAGGAAAAGGGGCGGTAACGAATGCGAAAATCTTCCATCTTATAAATAACCACAAGTCTCAGGCCAAAAACACCGAAAACACTGAAAACACCACGCTGTTACTCAGTGAGGCAATAAACTCACGTTAACCTCTGTGCAGGAGGAGGGTGAAAATACAAAACAAAGGCTTCTCTGTGTGGTGAAATTCCTGCTGAGCTGAAGTGTGTATGCGGCTGATTTCTGTCAAATCTGTGTAATCTGCTACAGCGTATTTTCACTTCGCTGCGGACAATCAGTTTAAAAAAATACATTTAATGCAAAATATAAATAAATAGTACTTAAAAACAATAAAAATGTAAAGTATCACTGTACAATAAAGTTTTATTTGATAACATTGGTTAACGTATTAGCTAACATGAACTAACAATTAACAATATATTTTTAATTTTAGCATGTATTAATAATGATAATGAATGCAAATACAATTGTTTATTGATCGTTCATGTCAGTTCATTGTGCATTAACAAATACTGACAGATATTTTTAACATGGATTGTTTAAAAAGTTGTTAATCAGAAAGGTAGTTCAGTTTTACCAATATATGTATAAATACAGAGCTGCATTTAATCAGATTGGGTTTTATATAATCTGTAATAGCAAACAGCTTTTGGCCCTGACAGCTTCCTGGTGTTGTGTCTACAACGTGAGCATCTTAAACCCACAAAATCTGATTCACGCTTTAAATCTGTCAATCATCACACAACACGACTCTGTCCAACAAACACCAGATTCACACTCCTGCCTGTTAAAGCTGCAGGCTGTAACTTTTCCTGGGTTAAAAATAAACAAAAATCAGTTATCAGGCAAAACACAAGACAATTCAACTGATTCACAACAGTAAGTTATAATAGTGATTTATAATTTGAGTGGTTTGAGAATTTAAACTTAGC
This sequence comes from Yasuhikotakia modesta, assembly GCA_036877545.1. Lineage (NCBI taxonomy): Eukaryota > Metazoa > Chordata > Actinopteri > Cypriniformes > Botiidae > Yasuhikotakia > Yasuhikotakia modesta. The sequence continues at coordinate 4,130 of JBAJNP010013856.1, read as the reverse complement.
AAGTCAGCTGCAATTTTAGGTTTCAAACTGAGATGGTGCTAAAGAGGCAAAATTGCAACAAATTGCAGCTTTGATTGAAATATTTAAGTGAAAATACATGTCCAACACCAGAAAGTGCATCAATCACTAGAAAACCAGAAAAACATCGGACTGCTTAAGAATGTGATGACATGCAACTACATGAAGACGAATTATCTGAAGCGGGTGGGCACAAAAATTTATTTTAGGCTGTTGTGCCTTGAAATGAATCCAGTTTATGAAGTAGGTTGGAGATGTTTCCTTCTCTACATTTAAAATGATTTGATCAAGCCAGTCGCTGGAGGCTGGTGTTCTCAGAGGCCTGTGTGGATGAAGTCAAACGAGTGCCTGTCGCCTTCAACGGCTTCCCGCCCTGACCAGACATGACGTCTACATCACCATCACACGCACACGGCTTTCCTCAATCTCATTAACAACCACTGTGGTCATTAGCAACGTGACCTTTGAAAATAATCACCATCTTCCTGTCTTGCGTCCGTGTTTTGTTGACTTCTCATCAGGTGACGATTGCAAAGGTGTGGGGTTTGATAAATCCATGTTCAGGACCCGAGGGATCATGTTACATGCTGCCACTTTCAGGATTAAAGAGGGTATTTTCAGATTATGCTAATCGAGGAAATTAGATTATCCAGCTTCGTACAGGCTTGGCAGCGAGTCTTTGAGATTTGCCTTGTGGAGACCTGATGTTTCTCCGCTCATGAGGTGAGCCATGCTGAGACTCCCGGCTGAAGTGTGACCTCCGGGCCACGATTAAATGCATGTGTCAACATCTCCGAACGAGGCGTGCTAAACCAAATCACACGAGACTAAACAATGTGAAGTAACAGAGTTCACATTTGCAGCTAGTTTGTGAGTGAAGTGCATTTTAAAACTATTTAAGCTCAATCTTAAGAGATAAAGAATCTATCAGCACAACTCACTCAGCTTCTACAAACACCCTTTTAGCAACATCTATGTTTATTCTTCTCTTTATGGCTTGTGATTCAGTTTTAACTGGTGAGAGTTTGTATGTGTGGCACACAAGTCCACACGAGTCAGTCAACGTCTCTCTGTATTTTTCCTAGACGGGACTTTTCCAGGGGAAATTTTTCCCACTGTTCCCATTGGGAGCGTCACGGCCTTCATGCATGTGTGGTGGGAAACCTTTTCCTCCCAACCCTGGGAGAGCACTGCTGATTCTCAAAGTCAGGCTTTGACAGGTGGCTAAGAGGAGGCTGCCTGTTAGTCACTGATCTGAGAGCAGTTTCACAGCTTGGGGTTTATTGGGGTTCTGATGGTGAATTCAGCTGATGAAGCTGGTCTCAGATCAGTGAAAAAGGAAACCTTACTTAAAACCGCCTGACACTTGTCCCTGGGACCGTTTTAAAAGCTCACATGTCACGCAAGGTGACATTGATGAGCAAGCAAGACCTTAAATCTGCATGTCACCTGCCACCTGTCTCTCCTCTCTAAACCTGTTGCGTAACACGTTTCTGGCAGAACGCAGTCAAGTTTTCATCGCTGTTCCCTGGCTGAGTGACAACTGTTGGATAGACCACCACACTGTGTTCCAATCATCTGTCGCAAGAACTATTACAACACACAAATGACCACCAAACACTAGCCTGGTGCCAAATCCTGCAACTCGCATAACCCGTCGCAATTAATGCAATAAACTGTGCCAATCTGCAAAAAACAAGTCACACTTTCCTGATCTGTTCATTAGATATCTCTGATCACATGTTCTTGCATTTTCAACCCTGAATTTTTGGCAAATCCTGTTGAAAAATCTATCATAAATTAATGGCTGGGTTTCTGGTAGCTAGCAACCCTTCTTGGAACGACAACAAAAACTAGCTGCCATGCTAATGATAGTGATGTCAATGCAACGAGAAACTTACCTCCACAATGTCAGAATTGGTCCGACTCTCGTGGGGTTCGTTGTACTCGGTGTATTTGAGCAGAACTTTGTCCATGTCGGTGCTGGCATACTGAAAGAGTTTGTTAGTGCTGTTAAAAATGATGAGGGCGATCTCACAGTCACACAGAACGCTCAGCTCATACGCCTTCTTCATCAGTCCAAACTTCCTCTTCGTAAACGTAACCTGGTGAAAAACACAAGCAGTTATTGGTCACTCAGTGCCAAAGACAAAATATAAAAATTAAAAACATGTGATCTATTATTTTTAATACTGAAATTTATTACAACTATTTTTTTGGATGTCTTGAGTAAACCTCCCAGTTAACAATTTTAGGTTGTTAAGAATTTTCCCCCCAATGTTTCCAAGCAACATAAACATAAAAAAATTGAATTTGGAAAATTCTTGTATTAAAATCATTGTTTGGTTTTAAGACCAGTCATTTAACATATTTAAAATCTTGAACATTTATAAAATGTTCCACTAACAACTTAAGAATAATGTTTTTAATGTATATCATAAGTAACGTTAAAAACTTTCTGAAAAACATTACTGCTATGCAATGCTACTGTTTTTGAGAACTTTTAGACAACATTAGACAACATCTGAAAATGTTTCCTGTTAGCCAGTTACTGTTTCAGTGGTTCTGTCCATCCAAAATGAAAGAGTCCTCGGGTTTGAAACTATCAGGGCTAGCGTGCCATGCTAAATTTAGACTGGTGAGTTCAAGGTGAAGTTCTGCCCAGCAGGGCGTCAGAACCTGACAGCCCCTGTGTGGCGGGTTCAGGGTTCAGGAGAGATCGGGCTAATGATGACCCGGTATCCCGGGGAACCAGCAGCACAGCTCAGGTACCATTAAAAAAGGACAATTTCCCAAAGACGCCGTTTAAACTCTCATGGAACAAACTCTCCATCTGTCATGAGACGGCAGTGACGCTGAGACAGGAACAGCCATATGGGCTGCAGACACTAAAAACTCTGTTGGACACCTGTCTGAAACAGTCAAACTCCGCATTATGAAATTCAAACATCAAACTGCGTTAGGCTCAGAGGATTTCTTCTCTGCTCTCAGTCATAGCTCAGGAGTGCTCAGTTATGTCTCATTATGTCTCATTCTTCCTCTTAGATGTTTCTCCTAAAATGAGATCTGACTGCTTATCAGGAGAAACAAACATGCTAACATGCAGAAAACACGCGTGAGGCTGGTAATCCGCCGTGTGTGTGTGTGAGTATGTGTGTAATCCCTGTGTGTGAGTTCAGATGTCATGTGCTCCTCACAAACAAACTCCAGCAGGAGGATCTTCTCACTGTTTCTGCTCTGCATGCTGATGGTCTCACCTCCACATGATTTCGATTACACACACACACACACGTGCAGTGAACGACAGATGTCTTACACATGCTCACTGAAACACGCCCACACACACACACACACACACACACACACACACACAGAAACTGCTTGCCTTTCATACACTGCAGAGACACACAGCTCTCTGTCTTCAGCCTGAGTCACACAGACACATTTTTTAATGTTTCCTACAAGCCACTTGCGATATAATGTGTGATTTTACACAGAACGTTTCCAGAACATTGGGTAATATTTTCGGAAAGTTCTTTAAAAGTCATACACCTCACAAACATTATTCATAAGTTGTCAGTGGAATGTTTAAAAAACCATTACAAATTAAAAGGTTTAAAAAATGCTAGTACAACATCTACAAAAACTATGTAGACGTTGTTTTACGTTTATACAACTTTTAAAACTACTTTCTGTTATTGGAAATGTTAGAGAAACGTTCTTACAACCGTAAACTGTTAGCTAGGTTAAGATGATAATATGTCTGGACCCTCAGACCACGGGAAGGGGTGGGGGTGGGACGTGGCTAATCGTGCGACTGCACTGGGGTCAGGAAACACATGTGAGCGCATTTCCTGTCATAACAGGAAGTGTCCAGCGCTGGCTTCCGGCCCTGTGCTGGTCACTACTGGGGGTGGAGACAGGTGGGGGGGCACAGATGACAGGCAGCCATTATCCTGAACCCTGAGCTGTTCTCTTCTCATGAGCTGTTCTTTACACAAGCACTGTTCACAACCACAGAACAACATGTGAAGAGACAGTCTGACTATTTAACCTTTATCCTCAGTGCTGTTCTGAAAACAAATAAACTCTTAAAGGCACAGTTCACTCAA
>JBAJNP010013855.1:0-11635 GCA_036877545.1 Yasuhikotakia modesta | reverse complement strand
AACAACAATATAAAAACTAATACGAAGTAAAAGACTGTCAGGGTAGATCACGTAAAAAATCAAAGTACATTTATATCGGGATATAAAACTATCAGATGCTTTATAGCTCATAAATGTTTCATCCTTTTCCTGGAAGAAAGACGCCCGCCAGATGTCGCGGCGCGGCTGCGTGGGAAGAGGAGAGGCGGGGTTTGGCCTGGGAATCCTGCGCTTCCCATTCCAGGCGCTGGAGCACAACATGGCGGATTAGGAGGCAAGCGACCCGCCCGGATACGAACAAATCGTGGGATACTGCTGGCCTGTGCCGTGGACAGACCGGGAATATACGCGTTACTGGATATGAAGATCTGAACCGAACCGAACCATCACCTTTACGCGTTTACAGACATGCGTTCTGGACACGAGTGAGTCTTGGGTTCCGTTGCCTTCTCCAAATTGGCTGTCGGTCCGAGACCTTTGGTGTTACCCAGGCCCCCCACCCCGAACGCACTCTCGGTTCCTGGGGTGTGGAGACAGGGGTCGGGGAAGAGGAAAACAATCGCGTTGCATCGGGAACATCGGGACGGGGTGCCAAGGTGAGTTAAACGTCTGTTTCCTTAAACGCGAGAACCGTCCGAACTCACGACCTGGTCACAGTTTCACACTTTCTTTATTAGTATTAGTTCATGTTAGTGGGTCGGTTCGCCAGATGAACAGCATCTGTGGTGTCGATCCGAGCTGGAAGCGTTTTATGTAACGTTTACGTGCAGGGATGTGTCGGGAGCGCATCCAATAATGTTTGGAGATGCGAACTAGATTTGTGGAAGTACTAGCTGGGAGGCAAGGAGGGAAAAAATGAAGGGGGGGGGGGCAAATGGGGGGCTGCGGAGGAGAGGGAGGGGGGGAGAGGAAGAGACACGCATAGCTTTCATTGAGTCAGATATTATATTATATTATATTATATATTATAAACCAGGACGKTTCTTGCTGGATACATTGTAACAACATTTATGCTTGTCGTCTGGATACATTGTAACGGCGGTAATAACTTCCGCTGGATACATTTGAATAGCGATACATTGAAACCATAACGATCCCGGTGTTGCTACACTGTAACATTATATATATATGATCTCTGTCCCGATACATTGTAACAACACGATTGATTTCTTCCCAGATTCGTAAGATCCATAGCAACCGGCTTGTGTTCGGATACATTGTAACGATGCTAATGGTTGGATGAATAGGTTGTAACAGCGTGGATGGGACTCCGGTGTGTTTCACTGATCAGCGCTTGGTGTGTTTAAGGCGGGGGGCAAAAGGGGCAGTTTGTGCGAATGCATCAGTCGCGTTAAATGCGGTACATGTTGCGCTTCAGATTCCCAGAGGCATAACGGGACGTTTGGCTCTTTTTCCCCGTCGTTTCCGCGCCTCTGCAGAGTCACAAGGACCGGAGGAATCCGCAGCTCTTCATCCACCGGTGGCGTCTATGAATGGCTGGATATGTTGAATGAAGTCTTTGGTTTGTTCTGTCTGAATCTGTTACTACATCCACCTCAGCCTCGTGTCATGAATAAAAAAGCTACTAGTTTAAACTACTAATGTGCCATATTCCAGGTTTTTAAAGTCATGTGGTAGTTTTGTGTGAGAAACAATGGTGGTGGCAGGAAGTTGAGTGACATGCAGCTGAGTAAATGATGTTTTATTGCAGCGTCACATGTGGTTTATCTTTCGGTTCTGTGTGAACAGTGAGAGAGAAACTGTGTGCTAAATACTGACCTCATCTCTGCCACTTCCTGTTCTGTGTCTGATGTGGCCAGAGCAGAGATTTCTCTGGGAAACCCTGCCACAGAAATGCTGGCTGTACACCACACCGTTCCCCGGGGGTTGTTCACAGTTATCCTTAACCCTGCTGATGTTCTTCTGCTTCACTGTTGTTCTCCTGATGTTCTGTGAATGTTCTGTTCCACATCTACAGTTATGCAGCGGCACAGAATGAGAGTTGTTGCTCGGATGTTTTGTAATGGAGTAACAGGAGTGATCAGATCTCTGGTTACCGGAAGCGCCGCGCAGGAAGTCGCAGGCCGACAGGCGGCGTGTGATCTGTGGGTTGGCATGCGTCCGCCGCCGCTCGTCCCAGTTTGAGCGTGATGAAGAGGAGCATTGAGATTATTGGTGTCACACTGTGTTGTTCACCCCCCGGGTGCAGAGCAGAGTATTAATAACTTGTGAATGGGGACAGACAGATCTTTATGTCTCTTTAAGAAATGCTCTCCGGCTGCAGAACACGTCTCCACAGCCTCGTTCTCCATGTGGGAGGAAATCAGAGACCTGCAGATACAACAGTCATCTGTGAACTCTCAGCTGAACATCTACACGCTGATCCAGGACCAGTTTGAACTCATCCCCTCACCTTTTGTGTTTCTGAGTGCAAGACTGATCCCACGTCAGTCTGTTACATAAAGATCGTCTTTGTCTGCAGTTTGATTTGTTGAATGTGTGGTTTCTAAAGAGACACAGTATTGTGCACCTGTGAACCGTCAGACCGGGCCGGACCAGATTTCTAGAATAGCTGCAGTGTTTTTATGATGCTTTACTGTAAATGAACGATGGGAAACAGGAAGGGTATTTCATGGCTTTTCTCATGAAATACCCTTCAGGCTTTTGGGCTAGTAAGAAGATAAGTGTTAGCCTAGCTGTGTTTACACACGACTCTCCCTGTGTGTGTGCAGAGTGTGTAGAGGCGAGAGGTTAATCACAGTCTTCAGGGCCATTTGATGATGATGGTGGAACAAACCAGCAATACACTGCAAGACATTTTAATTAGATTATTGCACTATTTAAGATCGTATGAGTGTTTCTAGCCTGTACAAAAGATGCTTGAGGGTTTGGGTGGTTGCTAGGGTGTTGCTATGCAGATGTTAAGGTGTTGTTGAGGGGGTGTTTAAGCATCGCTATGTGATGGTTCTTATAATTATCTAGTCCTGTTTTTGTGATATATTTGGTATTTGAATGTTTATTTTGCTGCTGGGTTTTCTAAATGCAGGCTGAGAATGAAATTCTCAAGTGATATTATCTTTAAGTTCACACAAATATTATTTATTCCCCATGTCATTTAAAACCAGTTTGTTTTTTCCCTGTGGGTCACAGAACGAGTTACTTTGAAGTATCTATAAGCTGTTCTGAGAGGATGTTTTGTTGAAGGTCTCATGCAGTGGAGGTGTAACTCTTCTCATAGGATGCAGACAGGTTCTGGACACACCCGGTTCTGTGTGGTTCTGTGTGTCTGGAGATGGTGAGACTGCAAACCGTCCTTCAGGAACGAGCCCCTGAACTGTAAACAGGCTATTTGTGCACTTAAAAATGACGTCATATCCCTGAGGAAAGCCCCTGTTATGGGTGTCGTGTATTAGAGGCATTACAGCTTTAATAAAATAAACAGGACTGACTCATCACAAACTAAAGGATGCAGTCTTCAATATCCTTCTCTAAACAAATCAACACAAGTAGAATTTTGTCACAGCTTGGCACATTTCACGAATGCTGGTTTGCATAGCAGGATGTTAGATTAAGGTGTGACACTTTTGTGACGAACCTGGCTGGCAACCAGGCCAACGGCTCCAGAAGAAAGCCTGTGATCTCCTGGGTTTCACTGTTTTCCTGACAACTCCAGAAGGAGAGAGAGAGAAACAGATGTACACCATCTTTGAACTTGTAGGTCTGTGGTTAAGGTGCCTCGTAGACAAAACAAATGAACTAGTTAGTTATATTTCTTGCCGGACATTTTTTTCAAAGCTAATGTAGGAGTTCAGATCATCAGAGTTGCTCTCCACGTGAAGAACGCTTGTTCATGCTCAGACCTTAAACAAATTATGATGGACATCAAGCTTTTAGTTTCAGGAGAACAACAGGCGTGTGGAGGCCGAGTCTGCAGTTGCGTTGGCGAGGCTGATTGGATTAAACCGTCAGAGATGGATGGAGCAGAGACGTCTTGTGTGAAGATGATCAGATGTTTGCATTTCCTAACTGCAGATTTCCATCAGGATCAACAGTGAAGCCACAGTTTTACATGAAGTCATTCAGGGCTCAGAATGAGGTCACCCAGCGTGAGACACAGAAGATATTCTGCAAACACAGACTCAATCTGTCATCTTAAAGTGAGCTGTGTTTTTATCAGAGAAAATGTTTGTTATTTTCTTTAAAAGAAAGAAAACATAATTGGTGCCTGTCTGCAGTTTTAGCATGATGGTTGCTCAGGTGTTGCTATGATGGTTGCTTGTGTGTTAATCTTAATTTATCTGGTTCTTATTCTGTTTGTTTAAATCTGTTGTATGTATTTCCATCCATTTCATTGTGCAGATCACTTTAAAACATAAACAAGTGCGTTCAAGTCGTATGACTAAACGTTGTGGGATTAGTTCATCTAAACTCTGCAGTAGTAACTAGCAAACACCACAACTGAGTGTGAAAGATATGTTGGTAAAAACAAAACAAACCGTCTGAAATTTGCCATTCCTCTCAGACTGAGTCGGCTGACTTGGTTTGTGTCTTGGAGAACAAGGTTGTAATTGTGGTCGTCTTAAGCGGCGATGGTTGTATAGATGTGGCTAAAACAGAGCTAGAGAGAGGGGCCGAGAGACTAGTGTGGTATATGAACTGCGTTTAATGCCCAAAGAATCCTCAGAACCAGAACTATTGACCAACAGTAACTGACAGACCCCACAACAGAACAGATTGTGGGATAAACAGTTTTGGTACCGTGTTTGGTCAGCAAACCCACCATGTTACAGTAATTGTTTTGGTATGGATTTCGTTTTTGTTAAATGACAACTCAACACTGTACATGTGTAGTGAATGTCATGTCATTTAAACTCAGATTTAAATGACAAATATGTTTTCATTTAAATACGTTTACTAACCTCTCCTCTCTATATGAGTTGCATATGTTGTTTTGCGAGGGGACGGACATGTGCTGTAATTATTAAATTCTCACATAAGCAGCTCAGATTATCATGATGATCCACTGAAAAGCTGCTGAGATGCAGAGGATGGATTACCGGGCGTGACCTGCCGATGTTTCAGTGTCAACTGTTGCTAAGCGCCTGTGAAAGCTGCTTGGCCTGCTGCAGCATCAGGACCGCTGATGAGAGTCAGATGGGCTGGTGTATTTCAGGAGTTATCGTGGATTAAATGCTGAGATGCTGGAGATTAGAGTGAGGATAATGGTCAGCCTGTCTTCTCATGGCCTTTGGCTTTAAACGCAGTGATTATATTTTTGTTTCCCCATGGAAGCATTTGAGCTTAATCTACTCAAATCTGCAAGCTATCTTTGAGTCATAGACGTCTTTTAGTGTTCTAGTTTTGCTGGTGTCTACAACTGAGGCATGTGCATGACTGTCACAGAAACAGGAAGTTGATGTAACTTTTCCAAACTGACATGATAAATGAAGTTTTTTTAAACCCAGGCTAGCAGACGCACCACACATGACTCTGAATAAGCGAGAACAGCAGATGAAAAGATGCTTTAAGATATTGAAGGTTATTCTTCTGTCTTTCTACAGAAGATCACTGTGCGAATGAGTGAGTGATGCGGCTTTCGTTTCTCCAGGTACGTTTTGTTTATTGGTCACTCAGAAGATAAGAGATTGTACAAAGTTTTCCTAAATCGTTCTGAACTAAAGCTGTGCTGAACTAAACGCAACATATAAGAGCTACGCGCATGAAATTAAATAAAAATAAATTGGAGGTCAAATTACATTATTTTCATCCTAATTCTGTTGTAGTACAATTTTGTATCTGTAACTCTGTAAATGTGACTGACTCACAAACAAGAGGGCGAGAAATTCACTGTTTCATGTTGGGTTTTGAGATTGTTGATGTTTGTTTGTACATTTTTGTGTGTGTGTTTTGTTTCAGGGCAGGATGGGTGTATGTCCTCTGCTCCTGCTGATACAGGTGGGCTGTGTGGCCCTCAGCGCTGCTCAGGAACTTTCTGAATCCTCAGGTAAAACATTTGTCAGGTAAAACACCTTACAGAGTAACTCCGCTTCTGACAGGAGCAATGCAGAACACCAGCTCAGTATTTATATATATAAATACTTATATATATGCAATGTCCACAATCAACAAGTGGCACCAAAATAAACCCGAAACATTTGAACGTTTAAGCTGGTGGATAGATTTACCTGCACCCCATATTTATCTGAGAGGTTTGCTCAGCAATTGCCTTTGAGCGAGCCTCTTCACTTTGGCGGCCATCTTGGAAAAAATAATCAAATTAACAATATGTGCTAGATATGTTGCCTAAAACTTTTAAATCTCTTTTTTCAGGTCCAGTGCTGACCACCAAACCTACGGACCCCCCTTCCACGCCACCCACTGCCACAGTTACCCAGATGCCCCCATCAACTGCCCCCCCTATAACGCTGTCCCCTGAAATTGTTCCATCGACCCAGGAGGGTCCCACAGCCTCACCTGTTGTTGCCCCTACGACCGCGTCCGTCCCAAGCAACTCAACCCCCGTCAGTTCCACCCCGTCTGCTGTGTTGCCCTCCATCACCACCGCCGGCTCTGGGGATAATGGGACCACGGTTTTGACCACGGCGGAAACTCCCTCATCCGATCTGCCGACCTGGATGCCTTCAGACCCCGAAACTGATGCTCCGGTTGCTTCTACTGATCCCACCACAACTGACATCAAGCCTCCAGGTAACGTTTGCATTTACATTGTGAATTTATCCCAGAAGTTTTTTGTAAACCTGTTTGTGAAAACTTTGCATTTCTGCAATTCTGGCATAATTTCTCTAACATGTTTTTGTTTTTCCTCATGCAATGAAGATCAAGGTACGTTTCTGCCAAACATTTTACTCTTGACTAACTTTTACATGTTTTTAAATCAGTCGTCTGTGTTTATAGCTGTAATTTAACGTCTCGTTTTGTCCTTCAAACCAAGATGACACAGCGATCATGGCGGTGATGGTGGCCTTATCTTCTCTCCTGGTCATCGTCTTCATCATCATCATCTTGTACATGTTAAGGTCAGTCAGAGTTTGCAGAAACCTTCATCTTTAGTTCTGTTTCACAATTCATGCACCAATTCTGACAATCTGGAGTTATGCTAAATGAATTAAAACCTGTTAAAATTGTGCCAAGACGCTGAAAACATAATCTAAATATTTAATAAATGAACTGGCAGTGGTTGGGAAACGTGTGGAACTTTGCTAATGAGAACGGTTCTAATGAGAACGGTTCTGCCAGAACATGGTTACAGATTACACACAGACAGAACCTGTAACACTAGAACACACACACACTTATAAGAGAACAGATGAGAAAATGTGTGTGTTCACACAGAAAGCTCCATTCATTAGGAGACCCACAATAATAGCGGCTGAAGGGCTGAATTGTTGCCGTGGTAACGACTGGCTCGCTGTTCTGCTCTGTTACTCTGTAGGTTTAAGAAGTACAAGCAGGCCGGGAGCCACTCAAACTCCTTCCGTCTGACCAACGGCAGAGCTGACGACACGGGTACGAGTGTGTCTGTGTGTGTGTCTGTGTGTGAGAGTGTGTCTGTGTGTGAGAGTGTGTCTGTGTGTGTGTATGTGTCTGTGTGTGTGTATGTGTCTGTGTGTGTGTATGTGTCTGTATGTGTCTGTATGTGTGTAAGTGTGTGTCTGTGTGTGTGTAAGTGTGTGTCTGTGTGTGTGTCTGTGTGTGTGTCTGTGTGAGTGTGTGTGTGTGTCTTTGTCTGTCTGTGTGTGTCTTTGTCTGTCTGTGTGTGTGTGTGTGTCTGTATGTGTGTAAGTGTGTCTGTATGTGTGTAAGTGTGTGTCTGTATGTGTGTAAGTGTGTCTGTGTGTCTTTGTCTGTCTGTGTGTGTGTGTGTGTCTGTATGTGTGTAAGTGTGTCTGTATGTGTGTAAGTGTGTGTCTGTATGTGTGTAAGTGTGTGTCTGTATGTGTGTAAGTGTGTCTGTGTGTCTTTGTCTGTCTGTCTGTGTGTGTGTGTGTCTGTGTGTGTCTGTCTGTGTGTGTGAACAATCCTGAGAATGTCCTTAAACATCAGATATATTAGTCAGTTGTAAAAAACAATGTTTGATTTATAAGCTAAATTAACATTGAAATCTTCTGATAGGAGTGAATTGTGTCGCACAATGTTCAGTTTTACTGTGAGTTGCCCAGCGACGCCCCCTGCTGGTGCGCTCATATACAACATGTTAAAGTATTGCAAGTCATTCTTTACATGTTATTTGTGCTCAGATTGTGTGATGTTGTTTTTTCAATGTAAATGTATATATGTATATGTGATGTATATTATCATATGTAATGCATATCTATCTATGCTCTTATTGCTTCCCACTTTTCCACATCTTATGCCTCGTTTCCCACTCAATTTCGCAGAACTTCAGAGCGTGCCGCTATTGGCCCGCTCTCCCAGCACCAACAGGAAGTACCCGCCCCTTTCCATCGACAAACTGGAGGAGGAAATGAATCGCCGAATGGCCGACGACAATAAACTCTTCCGAGAGGAATTCAATGTAGGTGCACAAGCTGTGTCACTCTGATACAGGAAACGGCATGACATCCTCCTAACATGTGATTAAATAAATCCCCACACAAGATGTTGTTAAATGTTTTCTCTGCATCTGCATGTCGCTCTGTCATGTTCTCAGCCCTCGTAACTCACAGGATTAACCGTGTTTTTCTGTCTGCAGGCGTTGCCTGTATGTCCAATTCAAGCCTCGTGTGACGCCGCCTCAAAGGAGGAGAACAAGGAGAAGAATCGATACATCAACATCCTGCCCTGTGAGACCTTCATCATCATCGCTCATGAAGATCAGAGTTATGAGGCCTGTGAAGTTCTGCGTGTGAAATCGTGTCTTTGCCAATTATCTCTCTTTCTTTTGTTATTGTTTAGATGATCATTCCAGGCTGCATCTGACGTCTCTGGACGGTGTTCCCGACTCCGACTACATCAACGCATCGTACATAAACGTAAGACCTCAACACATCAATGTTTACACAGATGAGCTGACTAAAATTGTTTGTTTATGCACATCATATGCAGTCTTTTTTCCATTAAGTGCTAGTTTACCCTAGTTTAAGTAGTGCTAAAAATTGTAAAGTGCTAGTTTAAGTTGAAATACTTCTATCATTCTCACCCTCATGTCGTTCCAAACCTGTATGACTTCTTTTGCTTCTGTGAAACACAATAGAAGATATTTTGAAGTGCACTGGTAATTAAACAACAATGGCACCCATCGACTTCCGTTGTATGAATACAAAACCACAGAGACAAAAATATCTTCCTTTGTGTTCCACAGAACAAACCCTGTCTGTATGCCAGCTGTTTTTAAAACATAAATATAGTCACCCAGAGAGTATTCACAGATGAAACGGAGCAACAGAGTCTTAATACAATTTTAAAATGCATCTAAAAACATTTTTTTTCTCATCAGGGATACCAGGAAAAAAACAAATTCATTGCAGCACAAGGTAAATAATGAAAGATTTAAAAGCTTTAATGTATAAATCAGTCTCTTCACATGCAAACACACAAACTGACCTGAAGTTAAAAACTAAAATGTACGATTTTCAATTTCAGGACCGAAGGAGGAAACGGTGAATGATTTCTGGAGGATGATCTGGGAACAGAACACCGCCACCATCGTCATGGTAACCAATCTGAAAGAGCGGAAAGAGGTAAATGCCACGGGAACCGTGCAGGTGTAGCGTTGCTATGGACGAGTAAACCGATCTTTCACAGCAGAGCACGAGTGTGACAGATGAAGATGAACATTTATGAGGATGATGATGGTGGTTTGATGTTTGGCAGTGTAAATGCGCTCAGTACTGGCCAGACCAGGGCTGCTGGACGTACGGGAACATCCGAGTCTCTGTAGAGGATGTGATGGTTCTAGTGGACTACACCATCCGCAAGTTCTGCATTCAGCAGGTAATTATTAACCAATCATCTGACCCAAAAATGACATGTGACTCTTCAGGAAATGTAATAACTAAACATTTGGCCAATAAAATCAAGTTCTTCTCACTATTGTGTAAAAAAACATATTTTTTAATTGTTGTTAAGTTTTGCTCTTCAGGTATCAACATCAATTGCAATGAAAACAGTAACATTCAACGGCTAATCATTGTAACAGTTCATTCATGTGTCTGTAATGAGACGTTATCACAGGAAGTGCATCTCTGTGTGTGTTTAGGTGGGGGACGTGTCAGGAAAAAAGCCCCAGAGACTCGTCACGCAGTTTCACTTCACCAGCTGGCCTGATTTCGGCGTTCCCTTCACTCCCATCGGAATGCTGAAGTTCCTCAAGAAGGTGAAGACCTGCAACCCGCAGTACGCCGGGGCCATCGTTGTCCACTGCAGGTGAGACCTCACAGTTTCCTGCGTGTGATGTCAGCACACACATGTGTAGCATGCGTACGTGATGTCGTGTATCTGTACGCCTCAGCGCCGGGGTGGGCCGAACCGGGACCTTCATCGTCATAGACGCCATGCTGGACATGATGGCGGCGGAGAGGAAAGTCGACGTCTTCGGGTTCGTGACGCGGATCAGAGCTCAGCGCTGTCAGATGGTCCAAACCGATGTAAGCTCTGACAGAACCTCAGAGGATCGTTCATTACGGAGGCGTGTTAATTCACATCAATGACTGTCCTTCTCTTAACAGATGCAGTATGTGTTTATATTCCAAGCGTTGCTTGAGCACTACCTGTATGGAGACACAGAGCTGGAAGTGACATCTTTGGAGACTCATTTAAATAAACTCTATGCCCCCGTACCAGGCGCCGGCTGTGGGGGGCTGGAGGCGGAGTTTAAGGTAGCATCTCTTTCTCCTTTTATTTACATTTTTAACACGTTTTCTTTTTCTGTTTTTCTTTTAACTTTTCCTCTCTTTCAGAAACTCACCTCCATAAAGATACAAAATGATAAGATGAGAACCGGAAACCTGCCAGCCAACATGAAGAAGAACCGAGTTTTACAAATCATTCCTTGTGAGTTCCGTGTCCATGTTTAAAGACACTTATATGTATGTTTGTATAGTGTGTGTGTGTGTGTCCACTCATTTGACGGTTGTTTTTTCCCTGTGTTTCTCAGATGAGTTTAACAGAGTGATTATTCCTGTAAAACGAGGCGAGGAGAACACAGACTATATAAACGCGTCCTTCATAGATGTGAGTACAACATTACTGTGATGAAACTCATGTAGACACTAACCTTCTGAGACAAACAGAATAAAACAGAAGTTTTTGGTGTGTCCTCATTTAGATAATAAACGTTTGTCTCTCTGTGTGTGTGTGTGTGTGTGTGTGTGAGCAGGGCTACAGGCAGAAGGACTCCTACATGGCGTGTCAGGGACCTCTTCTTCACACCACTGAGGACTTCTGGAGAATGATCTGGGAGTGGAGAAGCTGTTCTGTGGTCATGCTGACGGAGCTGGAGGAGAGAGGACAGGTACACACACACATACACATACACATACACACACACACACATACACACACACACACACACACAAGCTCTGTAGTGTAGATTTCAGGCCAGCAACAATAGGCTGCAGGTTCGAACCCTGCAAGTAGTGATCAAAAATATATGGAATTTCTGAAACGAAAACCAGCAAATACATTAACTTGTAAA
>JBAJNP010013854.1:0-11635 GCA_036877545.1 Yasuhikotakia modesta | reverse complement strand
GTGGTGGTGTTTGTGTGTTCATGTTTGTGTGGTCATGTTTGTGTGTTCATGTTTGTGTGGTGGTGTTTGTGTGTTCATGTTTGTGTGTTCATGTTTGTGTGTTTGTGTGTTCATGTTTGTGTGGTCATGTTTGTGTGTTTGTGTGTTCATGTTTGTGTGTTCATGTTTGTGTGGTGGTGTTTGTGTGTTCATGTTTGTGTGTTTGTGTGTTCATGTTTGTGTGGTGGTGTTTGTGTGTTCATGTTTGTGTGTTTGTGTGTTCGTGTTTGTGTGTTCATGTTTGTGTGGTCATGTTTGTGTGTTTGTGTGTTCATGTTTGTGTGGTGGTGTTTGTGTGTTCATGTTTGTGTTCATGTGTGTTTGTGTGGTGGTGTTTGTGTGTTCGTGTTTGTGTTCATGTGTGTTTGTGTGGTGGTGTTTGTGTGTTCGTGTTTGTGTTCATGTGTGTTTGTGTGGTGGTGTTTGTGTGCTCGTGTTTGTGTTCATGTGTTTGTGTGTTCGTGTGCTCGTGTTTGTGTGGTGGTGTTTGTGTGCTTGTGTTTGTGTTCATATGTGTTTGTGTGTTCGTGTTTGTGTTCATATGTGTTTGTGTGTTCGTGTTCGTGTGGTGGTGTTTACTCATGCGTTAGGTTGGAGGTTTTTAAGATGACTTTTTCAAAGATTGTGAGAAACATTATAGAGGCTGTTGCTATATCTCATATGTGATTTTAAATGATTAGATTTGTAATCAGTGTTTTTAACAGCAGGTATTTCTGTGCATAGGTTTTGTTCAGATCTCTTTTTGAGCCGTTCTGTGATTCGCTCTTGTCTGGATTTGTACCGTATGGCGACACCGCATGAGTCATTTGATCAGAGAAAGAAAGACGGACAGATTTTGAGAGCATGTGTTTCAAACACACAGTGTGTTGAAGCACCAGCCATGTGTTCTGCTCTGATTCAGATATTGATTTAATGGTACATGTCTCATGACAAACAGACGTTTATTCAGCCTGTATTATGTGCGAGTGACAAGAAATATATTACAATTATTTAGTGGAAGTGCTTGTCCCAGTTTTTCTGATCACCTGAACTTTAGCATAGATTTCTTTTTTACATTTCTGAAGAACGTAAGTGGTGCTTATTCAGCAATAGTGACTGTAATGAAAATACTGGTTGATAATTATTGATTGGTTTGCAAACTCATACTAGACTCATAAACAATGATTTTTCTCTTCAGATTATCCCATTTGCGATACAGAGATGACCTCATTCAGTTCTCTGTGAGCAGGTGAACCTCCAAGCTAGTTGTGAGGTTTAATTAGCATAACTTTGCTCAGCATCTCCTCTCTCTCTGCCTCTCTTTCTTTCTCTCTCTCTCTCACTCTCTCAGTGCTCCTGCATTGCTTGTACATATTTGATTAAACTCTTGTGTTTCCTGTCTCACTCTCTCTCCTCCTGTCTGTCGCTCTGAGAGCTGTGATTGGTCAGATGGTCAGAGTGAGTGAGAGAATCAGGCACATTTTTCATTCTTCACTAATGTTACAGCACCACTGCCAGGGATTTTAAATAGAATTAGCAGTTAACAATCATTTTCCTTATAAAATGTAAATGTTTAGTTCAAAAACTGTTTTATTGGTGCCTCTTCTTATTCATACGTTTTGTGTCCTCTGACACACACACACACACACACACACACAGTGCATTAGCAGAGTGGGGCAGGCAGGGTGGACCTCTCTCTGACTGTCAGTTCATGTTAGCGCAACCGTGTTCAATCAGACATGCTCCTTGGCAGACAGGCCAGGGGGGATTCAGCTGCCACGACACACACACACACACACACACACACACACACACACACACACACACACACACAGAGCAGCACCCCCACCCCAACACAAGCACCCAGCACTGCCCTCAGGGGCCACAGAGTTGCAGAATCAATATTTTCATACTGACTGAAGCCTCTCTGTGGCCGGACTGAAGATGAGAAAGATGTTTCAGACTCAAATCTTTCCCTTCTGTCCTTTCATCTCTCATCCTATATCTTTATTTTTCTGTTTTCATTAAACACTCACTGATTCTTCATGTTTCATGCGTTTATCTTTATCTCCACTCTGCTCTTTTGTGTCCCTCTTTCTGTAGGTCAGTTTGTTTACAAACGTCCTCCCTCTCCCTCTCTCTCTCTCTCTCTCTCTCTCTCTCTCTGTTCAGTGTAATATTTAGGTTAAGATGGCTCTTAATGTAGCTGGAGTGGTGAATGTTTTCTGCTGGGTGATGTCATTTTAAGAGTAACACAAAAATCTGTGTTCTTTGTTGTGCTGAAATAACATTTAGCAGATGGATAGTTTAGCAGATCTTTGTCCTTGATTGTAAAAAGTTTTTGAGAAATTTAAATAATATGTGTAAAGTACAAACACCTTTTTTATCTCTGGTTGTTGCATTTGTTGCATCAGTTGGTGAATGCACACTTTTCTATGTCAGAGTATTAGAGAAAAACAATGTTTTTTTTATTATATTTATTGAAGGAGAAACAATTGGCTCCTCTCGATTTTACAATTTTTTTTACAGAAATGCAAGTGTTTGTTCACAGATGTCTGCAATGTGTGTTGTTTTGTTTGAAGGTTTAAAATATAAAAAAATTCTGTTTGCCCCTGATTTATCATATATAATGAAATAATAATATGATGATAATAATAAAACTTCACACAGAGGCTTTAACACGGAACTGAATGTGAGGATGTATGAGGTTTTTCTTTCTCTTCTGTGGCTCGTCCAGAGCACAATGCATGTTGGGAGTCTTGTCACAGCAAATTACATCCAGCAGATCAGCCTAGCGCAAGAGCCTTTACACACACACACACACACACACCACACACACACCACACACACACACACACACACACACACACTTATCCTAGTCCTCAGTGCTTCATTTAATGTAATTTTTCTACTAGTCATTTTTTTAAGCTGCATAACTGAGAGAGAGAGAGAGAGAGAGAGAGAGAGAGACAGGGAGGAAAAAGCTTTTTCTCCTCCCAACATGCAGACTGACCTTGTTTTACTGCCACCCTCCTTTCAGTAGCCATCTCTCTCTCTCTCTCTCTTTCTCTCTCTCTCTCTCTCTCTCTCTGGATCCCTCATGTGTTGTGGTTTCTGCTCGCTGGTGCAGCTAATAAAATAATGGTGGATACAATGCTGTAGTGAGCAGTGTGAAAGGTGATAGCTCACTGTACATCTGAGTCTGTACAGGTAAAACCTGGTCAACAATATTAGCTACAGAATGTTTAAATCTCACTGATTATAAGTGTTAGATTATATAGAACTGTCAGGCGTTATAAATGACTCCCCCCAAAAATACAYAATCAGCTTCATCTAAGTGTTGTGTATATCACTGAGGAAACACATCTGTCCAATCAGACATCACTGAGGAAACACATCTGTCCAATCAGACATCACTGAGGAAAAACTGCACTGAGTAATTGTTTTTAAAGTAATTGTGTTTTTTCATCTAAACTTTGGGTGTTCATAAAATTCTCAGGAGTCGTATAGCAGTGATGGACAGATTAAGATACTGGCCATGAATATTTAACCTGTGTATTTTGTACTTCTTCCTTGGTTTATATTTTTGCTCAGTTTGGTAAAGAAGTTGCTGAACATAGTTTTGAGATGTGCAGGTGTGACATGCAGTGCTTTACTAATCTCAGTTTCAGCCCTGGTGATATATTGCCACTAACATTAACACACACTTCACTGAGACCCCGCGTTGGCCTGTAATTAAACTATCAGTATTGAAGCTGTTAATAGTTAATCAGGAGGTCTGTTGTCTCAGAAGAACCAGGAGTCTTTGCCTGTAAACTCAGTAAGACAGAAGCTTTCATCCACTCCATTTATAGACTCAATAAAAGTCTAAGTGTTTTTTCTCAATGGATGTTTAATGGGTGACTTCTTTCAGTTTAAAGAGGTTTTTTAAAGAGGGTTTTTTGGGGGGGTGGGGGGTAGCGTTAATATCGGATAGATCTGTATATCTTTTTACCTGTCCTGATCAAAATATATCATTTTTGTTCAAAGTATGTGTTAATGAATCAGAATATACTAGGAAGAAAGAGAGAGACTATAAAGTGAGTTAGGAAGAAGTGCTCACTAGCATGTTTGACATCCATCTGACCAGTCTAACCAGTGTGATCACTCTGGACTGGGCTGGTGCGGGTGGTTTAACTGTTCTCTAACCCGCTTGAGGTGGATCAGATCATGGTTTGATTGGGCTCAGGTGGGGTTGGTATGTAGTGTGATCAGTAACATCAGTTAGCAGCCGTGCTGTTAAAGTGCATTGAAGCTCACTACCCACAACCTTAAACAATCCTTATCCTTAGGAACACAAGAACCCACCCCATTTTTATACTGTTAGACTGTTACACTGCAGGAAACAAAACTTGTGTGTATCTGTACTGGAACATATTTGTTCAGCTGATGAGCTATCCTTCATTCCAACCGCCCATCCTCATCCTCACTGTAGACAGAAGAGGAGTCAGTGTGAATCATGTGATTGTGTGTCAGTCAGAGGGCAGCTGTCAATCAAAGATCAGCTCCGTTCACACACACTGAGAACATATTACACACGTGAAAACCCCATCAGGTGTGCAGATATGAGGAATAATTGCAGATATGGGAATTATTGTCTATAGAATTGTGAAAATCGTTGTAGAAAGTTTGGCAAATACCTAATAATTACTTTATTTTGCAGGCAAACTTTTAATGACAAATGTACAAATCTCATTGTCTGTTTCCATTTAATTATTTAATTACAAAACAGTTACAGTGCAAAACCTTTAAAAAAAGATGCTAATATTAGCTGTTACGGATCGTATATCATGTTTTACTTATTTTACTTTATATTTCATAATAAATGCATGTATAAACGTATGTGCCAATCATGATAATGACTTCATATAAGTGTATTGACTGCAATAGTTGCCTGTTTGAGAACTGAAATGGAGGAAGAAGATTAATGAGCTCTTTCTGGTTATTTTCTGATATTCTGCTGCTGTGAGTTGTGATGTCATTCATTCAGGCTGGTCTACATGCTGTCACTCTTTCACCCAGAGGAGCATTTGGCTGCTTGTCTGTGACTGACTGGTAAAGTTCAATTGGCGGTTGACGAGCAGTCAATTACCCAGAATGCCCTGCGGCCGGAATTAACCTCGTCCCTGTTCCGGCAGGTCGAGACTGTGAGGGTGACGAGTAAAGCGTGACTAGCAGAGGTTTACGCATATGTGTGTGGCAATCGATCAGGTGGGGATTAAGGGGAAAATGTACGTGGTATGTTATTGAACTGCACTTAACCCCCGAATAACCTTTGTGGAGGTTGTGGAGGTGAGCACAGATGATCTTTGACTCAGGATTTTGGTTAGATGACTTCATTAGTTAGGATAGTTTTACTGAGAGATGGGCTGAGCTGTGTTTTACTTGGACTGACTGAAACATCGGCTTTTTAGAGAAATGTTCATGACAGTGAGGGTTTACTGGCTGTGGGCATATTTCAGACTTGTGTGGGCATATTTCAGATGATGTGTCTTGAAAATTTGTTTTGTAATTCCTAATCACACAAGCATTCCTTTAGTAATTGTTTTTTTGTTGTCCTGTCTTAATTTTGAAGGTTTTGCTCCTGGGGCGATATCTTGACTGATTGGTTGTGTCTGAGCCAGCCTACTAATTTGATTGGTTAATATTTTGTGCCTGCACAACTATAAACCTTTGCCCTGTTATGAAGTTCTTAAAATTCTTAAAACAGCATTAGTGTTTTTTAAAGCTTGATCTAAAATGGAAACAAGGAAACAAACAAGGAAACACGTTTCATTACAAAATGTACTCAAACCCAAAACATTAGAAAAAAAACAAAATGTGCTGTATCCATGACAAAAGCTGTTGGTCATTTCTAGCCATGTTGATTTGGAGGAAGGAAACTTGTGAAGTGAGTGAAGTGAGTGCATATCAAAGGGCAATGCTGGGCAGAAACTACAGATTGAGGCACAGGTTGACACAGGCTGAGTGGCATCACAGACAGTGCAAGGAAAAGACCTGAAAGCACATTTTCTGAGATCACAGCAGGGTGTATTATAGGGTATATAGGCAGTGTTCAAGGCTCCTAGTGAGACTCTGGAAGTTCTTGAGGGTAATCTGACAAAGAGGAAAGGTTTCTGTGCAGTGGAGGCATCCAGAGGCTGAATAGATACTGAAGGAAGAGGATTCAAGTAACATTGAGGAGTTTCGTATCATCTTGTTGCTCAGCATCAAAGAGAATATCTTCTTATAGATTGTGGTCCAACATTTAGGGGTTACTCCTAAAGAGCGCATACATAGACAAATGTGGGGGTCCCTGGTGGACACTGGAGTAAACAGCAGTAGTAACACAGTTGATTAGGAGGCAAGAGAAGCAGAGCAGCACTCTGGTTAGATGTGCTTCCAATCTACTCAAGACTTCATGTTCCAGAGATGATTAGAAACTGTTTGCACTATTATAGTGAGTTTAGGTTGAGAGCTTCTGCAGGTTGTTAATCTCATGAGAAGATAACAATGGCTGTCTTATACTAGTTCTTACGTGACCTAGTTTAGTAATTTTCTTGACTTTGTCACTCAAAGATAGTGAAGCTCTGTTGTGAGTTAACACTATTTCTGTTCAGATTCTGTTCAGATTCAAAGACTGATGATGAAATGGACATGAAAACGAATAATATATAGAATTAAATGGATAAATGAAAGAATAATAAATTGATCAACTGAATATATAAAAATGAATACAGAATAATCCATATTGTGTATGCATACATTGTTTGGTGTATATATTCAGATATAGTACACAACATATACAGTTGGCATCATCATAATATTTATGGATCAGATTGTTAACAGAAATTGTCACCATTTTGGCAGCTTGGTAGTTGAGTCCGGCGGCGGCCGGATGAAAGGTGGAATTCTGATGTGAGGGGAGATCAGGAGATCAGGAGATCCACACAGGAGAGGCTGAGCTTCACTGTTGCTTTTGGCATGACTGCTAAAAATAACTTTCCCACACTCTCAAAATGCTTCAAGCGCATGTGGAGAACTTTCTTTCAGCTATCAGCTAGTTTCTAAACCAAGAAAAAAAGTAACTTTATGCATTTTAAACGTTTAACAAGGTTTGTGAAATCATTTCTTCAGAAATTCTCAGACGTCATTGTGTGTCCTTTATTCTTTACACCAGTAACAATTTCAAAACATTTAAAAAAATTAAAAGTTAAAAAGTGGAATTATTGGCTCACTGTGGTTTTTTAAATACGGTTAGGAAAATATTTATTTAAAGGTCACAAGAGTCAAAACAGAGTAACTGGCATTAAACCTGTATAAAAGTGTACAGAACCCACAGCTGGGTCCTTTTCAATGGGACCCAAACAGATGACGGGGTCACTGGACATGCATAGTGATGAGGACTAATGTAGGTTCATAGATTATTCATCATTTACAAATCAGTTTGTTCTAGTCCATATCACAGAATGATGTGTAGACCACAGCCCAGCCCTTTGTTGTGTTCTTTTGCTTTAGACAAACTTTCCCATCGTTGCTGATGGGGGGGTGGGGTGGGGGGGTGGGTTGTAATGCTGAGTGATGGGGTGTTGGAACGAGGGGCGGGGCCTACAGTATGTCAGAACCAATCACATCACATGTGCAGTGACAAATTACATTTTTTGTGCAATGAATAATTTATTTAGTTTTTCTGAAGCCCAACATCACAGATGGTTTTAACCATTAGATTAGAAAACATTAGAATAATTTTATTTTTATTTTCTTGTGCATTTGCACTGGTATTTTTTGTTGTCTGTTTTTTTATTTTAATTGATATTATTACACAGCCATTTGTTTTCCGCTCCAGTCGATCTGCATATCTTCACCGTGAGTCATATTTGAGCTGTACGTGTTTGTATTGATGTACATTCTTTTTGACAATAACTATTGAGAAACGAGGTGTGTGTGTGTCAGAGTTTCCCATGAGGAACCGCCATGTGTGGATTCAGAGGGCCAGCAGAATGAAGTTTTTCATGGCATTCACGCCCTGAAACTCTCCACCCTCTTCCCCAACCCCTTCTGCTTCCTCGTAGTGCCTCAGAGATGATGCTAATGACCAGTGACAGCTCACCTCTCTCTGGTGTGTCTCCAGCGACCCACCCCACTAATGCTGCTGTATTACTGTCAGTTATTAATCATGAAGATTTCCTGCACTTTCTACTTTCAACAGGCATTTATTTCACTGGTGTTTGATTAAAGTGCTGCTAATGGCCACAGAAACAGATGCATGGATACACTTGATGTTACTCTGCCATTTCTTAGTATAATCTATATTATATTATCATTTAATATTTCTTAATATAATTTTAGAGAGGTGTTTTATGTAATAATGAATAAGGATGATTGAATTTAATGTAGTGGCAGTAGCTCTCCTTACATGTTGCTGTATCTCATTCATTTCTCACAATTACATTTCCTCTTTCATCACCAAGCAACTAAATCACAGCCAATCAGAGTGTTTCTGATGCACTGTACGGTGGTATTCACAACCAATGAGATTCTGCAGCGAACAACCAAACGAGTGTAACTAAATGATTCATGATGCAAAGCTTTAAACAGCCAATCAAACGATACATCATACAGCAGACAGTGTTATTCTTTTAGCATTGTCATAATGTTTAAATGTAATTATTAACATTCATTGTTTTTTTATTTCAGAGGCACTCATTTGAAATCTGTCATTTATCAGCTGACGGCTGGCATGTGAGTTTCCAGCTGAGGTGGCCCAGCGGCCCAGCGCTAATACTGCCATCGCTAAATGCTAACGGAGCCATGAACACAAATCACCTGATTAACATGTAAATTTCCCCATAATTGGTAGATGAAGACGTCAGCTGTCATGTTGCCACAATTTCCCTTTCAAAAGCATCCTGTGCAGACACATTATTATCATGATGGTTCAAGGTTTATTTTTTGATGACTGGTTCAGCTATTTTAATATTCCTGGCTCTCTCCACGTAGCTTTGGTTTGGTTTGCATTCTTATGTCACCTGTGTATGATAATGTTGCTCCTCAGAGATTTTAGGATGAAATTCCATAAGGAATGTTGCTGCTTTGCTGGATTTATTGGGATTGTGAATCCATTACTTCTGCTGAATATTCCTCAATGCAAATAAGCACAGACCCTCTGAAGAGCTGCATGTATCTGAGATAATGAATTTCCCTTTGAAAGACAACTGAAAGCAGGAAACCCTGGCAGGAACAAGCAAACATTAGTGTTCATTAAAGGGTTTTTTTTGGCAGTGAACAAATTAATAGTTTTGCCTCAAACAATATGAGCTCTCAGGGTCTGTGCTTAAAGTCCTGCTTCTGCGTTTGTCTGTGGATGAGTGCTAATCAATTAAACATGCTGACTGGCTTTAGCATGCAAATGTCCCCTAACTGTGGGTCAGACTGGCTAGACGGATGCTGTAGTGGAGCTTCTGCGTATATTTCTGTCTGTATTGGTCGGAGGGTCTGTTGCGTTTGATGAGGCTGTTATTATATGTAAAGAGAGTCAGTGAATTTAGCTAAACATGTTTGTGAATGTCTGTCAGCTGTCTGTGTCTGAGTGAATTTCAGGGGTCATTTCACTAAAGGGTCAGACGTAAAAGGAAAGAAATTATATTGTGCATAAACAAATTGTTTTAAGGAACATTTAATATTTTTCCACACTGGGACATTATTTTTATGCACATTTCACCTCAAATGATTATTAATTATTAATGCAATGGAAAACTATTTTGTCTAGACACAATTGTCATTATTTGATCATCCCTCATCAATGTAAAGGCAGTACAGAACATACTGCCAAGATGTTTTTTACAAATAACAATAATACAAAACAAAAAAGTCCTAATCTTTCCAAAAATACACTTATTTTCTCTCTGCCAATTTTACATTTTAAACTGTACAGGATACAGTTTTTTCCATGTCACGTCACCTTTTTACATAATAGATCTTACCTCTGCTTGCATTGATGCTGATGCCTCTAATTGATGTGTATGTCCTGATTTTTTAGAGTAACACAGCTAACACAGAGTAACAGATAACACAGTAAGGTGGCGATCTTAGGTGTCCCCTCATTTCCCAGAAACCATTTAGCCCCTTAATTCGCTAAAGGTAGAAGTTTTAAGAATATCTGAGAAGTAACAGTGAGACAACAAGCTGGGAGAACTCTGGGTTGATAGAAGTGAGTTCAGCTGAGGTGAAGGTGTAGTTCCTCTGAGGAAGCTGGTTTCTGTCCTGCACACTAATTCAGGCCATATGAAGTCTACAAGTAGATGAACGTGTCTCTGCTCTGTGGGAACTGCTGATCGAATGGCATGTCAGATATTACCTGGATGCCCAAAGCCAAGGTGGTGTCTGTCTACAGGTGTGCAGGGTTTTTAAAGCTGTTTCTTCAACCATGGCAGAATGCTGACAATGCATGTTAACCCCACCGCCAACTCAATACCTGAGATGATTCCAGTTCTTTGTCAATGGTGCAGGAATTTTGATGAGCTCGTTCCATTTTTGGTGTCAGATCGCATCTGTCAGCGCCACTCAGCTGCACAGGATGCGTCTCTCCTCGAAATCATTAGCTTAGCCGCGAGCAGCCGCACACCTCCTGCTTTGTGAATGCTGTGATGGTGAGAGTGATTGCTCTCTTACTGAGCAGGCCTTTATAAGTGCTGATGTGGGAACAGGCTTTTGGCAGGTGCGCTGACTGCTCATGTTGTCTGCTGTAATGATGATTATGATCCATTTAGATCACAGATAGATAAATGCCCCTCTGCCCCACAACAGCCTTCCTCCCTCATCTCCTGTAGCTTTTGTTTTATTTCTATCTTCTTCTGGTTTCTGCCTGTAATCTATTTAATCTGTCCGTCTGTTTAGTCTGTTGTATTCTCAATAAAACACTGTTTTTATTTCACTCTCAAGTCATTCACCCTTCTCATCTTGTTTCACAAAAGTGTTTGTAAAATGTTGTTTTTACCAAGAACGACAAACTGAGAGATCAGTCTTCACACGGACGATACATTCGCTACATCAGTACAATTACACACATTCTTCTCTATTTTTACACACATTCCTCTCCATTTTTAACACACAATATGCACAATATTTACTAATAATACAGTTTTGGTTTTTACAGTGTTTCAATAATATATTGTTATTCCAAATAGTTAATGTAGATTTTAGTATGAATTTGATCTGTCTGTCTGTCTGTCTGTCTTGAATTGGTCAGTGTAATCTGAGAAAACTCTGTGCCCGTTGACACGTTTCTTCAGGTCATTATCTGACACACACTTACACAAATGACATGAGAGGCTCTCCTTCAGCCGGGGCTCAGGCTGTGTGTCGCTGCTGTTGTCTGTCGGCTGTGTGTATTTATTTAGGGGTAATTGGAGGGAGAATCTAGGGGGTAATGAAGTGTATCCACTCATGGCTGCTCCCCTCGGCGGAGAGCTCAGCGGCTCAGCAAGCCAGTGTTACATCGCTAGAATGCTTATTATATGCCCAGGTGGACAAACACAATTACGGCTCGTCCTCACTGTGGTGCCTCAGAGTTTGAAGCAGTCGTGTGAGTGTGTGTGTG